>CANTFL010000534.1:0-13868 GCA_947650285.1 Hyaloperonospora brassicae | reverse complement strand
GTTTTGGAGATCGTCGATTGTTAATTATATCTTACCTCTCGAATGAAGCGTGATTTGATTAATCTATCAACACGATTGACAAGCAAAACAACCCGAAAGCGGTAGCCGAGTGGATAAGAAATGAAACTTGGACCGGGGGTTCGTGGATCGATATTCGAGTAGGGGCAATAAGATTACACATCGCCGGGGAGTGGCCAAGAAATCCGGATACAGCAAATCGTATGCTTACCCGAACATATACCTTAAACTTTTTCTTTGTAAGGGAAAAGAAAGCCTCCCAGACTAGCATTTTAGATGCGAAACTTGCTTCTATAAGCCAGCATGTGAATGATTCTGTCATTCGACCGAATGACTCTTTCAACATGTTATATTTTTTTTGGAAGCGAAGAGTTTTTAGTGAAGTATATAATATGAAGATTTCAAAAAAGGATAATTACATAGAGTACCGGAATATCTTCAAGGCACATATATTTTGGAGCATATGAATCTTTCAAATTGCCTCAACGATAAAGTGTCAAAAGTTTTGAATTTGTCTCGTACTATGTGATTAAAACTTTCATATACGTTAGCGCGTGCATATATGTTGCGGACATTTAAATCGATAGTCGTTACATATTTGTCGATTGTCGTACCAGTTACGCGATCATATACTTATTCAATAGCGAGCATGTCGCCAAAATTGTTTACTTTCTATACTAGCTGTACCTGAAGATTATATCGTTGGAGAATATCACTCCTGACATTTCTGCCACCCTTTCGCGGATTTGGTTATTCCCTCGCTCTTACGCTTCGTTTAAAGAGAAAAACAGACTGTGTAGGGGAACCAATTTTTAATAGAGGAGTATTTACGCAACTTCGAATATCGAATTACTTACCCCCAAGAATTGTGTTATAGGGGAGAGGGTCATTCAAGTGTGCCCAAACAATTCGGAATAAAGACCTCCCTTGCAAGATATTCCGACGATGCTAAGGTTTACACCAAGCAATCCAATCAATGAAAATTTGTTAATTTGTGTAAGCTGATGCGGTCAATTACTGAATGTAAGCAAAATATCCGTCTTATTAATAATCAATTTTGAGTAGCGATACCTCGAACGATCGGGACGAAGTTACACCCGCTGAACTCTTTCATTTATTCTCTTTGTCGTTTTTGAGCTAAAATATTTGACCATCCGTCTCAAGATAGGTGTCCTTCGAATACAATTGTCGCGTGCACAATTATCCCGGATCAACGCTAACTCTTTTCTCTGGGGGGGGGGGATCAATTGGGTGAATAGAAAGACCAAATAGTCGCAGATTAATTTCGGTGGAAACGCAAGAAAATAAAAAGGAGCGATCAGCAGGTCAAGTACGACACAATTTAATGTATTAGTTATTAACATGACATAAATATATAAAATATAAGATGCCAACATATTGCGTCTATGTGTTGAGCTGAGTAAATACATCAAAAGAATATACATCAAGGTAATTAGTCGCAGCTTGAAACAAGTCTCTTGGCTCTATAGTGTAATAAAAATGCTCTAATTCTTTGATTTTTATACAAAGTACAAAATTTGATCCCTCTCTCTTTGATGAATGATCAATTGTTTGTCAATACCTTTTTATCGTCAATGATCTGCCGTGAATCCAGTCTTCAAAACCTGCCGATGTGAGGCTCAAGTTTCCGCTTGCCCAGACATGTCAACTCACGTATTAGCACTCTGATGAGGATTTTGTTGTATCTTCTCGTGCTCTTCTTGTGGAACCATTGATTGAGATGTTTTCGCGCTTCGTTGTAGCCTTAGGAGATGTCAATCTTTATCAGTACTTGACATAAAGATTCGATCACCGTGCGAGCCTCTTCACAGAGGGACTGAATATTATTGCGTCGATCTTGCTCAGTGCACTTTTGAAATCTTTTTATTAATCTCCCAACTACTTGAGCCGTTTCGCGATATTGATATCCAGCCTTTTTTGTATGTTGTGTACAATTACAACTGGGACGTACGATTAATCGTACGAGTCGATTTAATTAAATTCCAGGGTCAATTTCGCGATCTTGGCCAACAAGGCATGATTGATATTCTTGGAGCACATATGCCTACAGCGATCGGTTGACCAGAAAGAACTTACCTACAGAAGGGGAAATAATCTGAAGAAAAAGAAGCACACTTTTATTAGTCCTTTCAACCTACCCATTGTATCGCTAAAACATCCTTATAACTAATTTAGACCACTGTTCACTCCTTCAACCGATACCGCTGCAAGATAAGTTTCTCCCGCAAGCACTCCCCGTTAGGCATTTCAATAATGAAAATCATAATTGCAACAATGTACTTCCCAGTCGAAAATTATTCATATCTCGGACATTGTTATCATACCCACTTTGTCGTATTATATATAGTTTATCGTGAACTTATGCATTATATCGTGCGAAGACGCATCGATATATATAAAAGTACCAATTCGAAAGTCTTTCACAAGAACTTTGAATATGGAAGCTTAGGACTTGACTTAACCACTCTCTTCAGTCTATTTTTGTGAGCTTAAGTCTTAAAATATTATGAGTTATCACTCCACATATGCATATCCCGGTACCCAAGTTTCAGTCTAGGTATATTGATAGGGTAAAAATGATACACTTCCGATCTGTATCCAGATGGTTTACACGAGCGTCCACGTGATATAGAATGATTCATCACCTATTTCTGAATTCTCTTCTGTGGGATGACTTGTTATAGTGTCTCTCCGGGCGGGACTGGGTGGGCAACTGATTTCATCAGTTTATTATTATTACAATTTTGAGAACCCCGTCCCGTAGGTAATGGTCATCTTTGTTTCCATTCCATCTATTCAACGTCCCGTTTTCCATATTATCTAATTTTGATTGGAACAAATACGACAGACCTATCCAGGCCCTATACCAGCGGCACCTGGTCCCAGATCGAGATCGCTCAACTTAATAAATACCCCTTTACAATAGAAAATCAAATGGAATTTGTATTTACTTGCTGTCACGCATCCGGATTATATTCAACCTTTTCTGGAAAATTGTCAATGGCGTCTTTTCTCAGAATGACTTTGTCACAATATAAGATCCCCAAATTATCGAAACAAAGAATTAAATGCACTTTACCGGCTCATTTAGGTCCCGCTATATGAACTTATTCGATATTGGTGATCTGATCCGGCTTGTCTACCAAATCGAATTATATGGATGATGAAAGTATTCAGGAATATCATTTTCAATATCCTTGACCGATTATTAAAGTTTTTTGCTTTAGTTCCTGTGTACAGGTCACCTGACACGCGTCGAGGGAGTGCATGGAAAGCCTATCATACAAATGACTCGTTCAGATATAGTATATTCGAACTAATGTAAAATCATTGCATACGATCATTTTAAGATCTCAGTGACCTTTTTGCAGCGTGACTTCTTCCCAAATAGATCCACTATTCACCCACAGCACTGAACGGTCTTAAAGACTCCAATATCACCGGCGACTCATTTAATATATCGAAACAGTATCAAGATTGCGGATATATACATTGCCAGCGAATGTAACGCTGATATTCAACCCACATGATGCCCGTATACGCCTGTCAGGAACACATGATCCATAAATGGAAATCTTGCTGCTTCATGAAACAGTTATTACACGGCACAAAAAAGTAAATACAAAGCATACATCATTAAATTTAATCGAATCCATTTACAAACTATATGTTATAAGCATATTCTTGTATTGAGACGCGCATCACTCAATTCGAGCTTTTATATCGAGGACATGTTTGTCCATCAACGAGTGTCGTAGGCCACTTTCGCTCTTTGAAAAAACATTATTCGATAAAACTCTGGTAACATTATACTCATTCTCTACGATTATGCATTCGGGCTTGACCTTGTAACTTCGTAGATCACGAACGATTAGTTTCAGCTCAAAAGATGTCATATTGGTTATCTGCAAATCTGAAGTCAACGTTACGGTCAGATACAGAAAAAAAAGCTTTGTTAAGTCACTTGGCATTACAAATTCTAATTATTTATTACATTGATGTCCTGTAAACATATTTTCTCATTTTTTCGCGGACCTATTCCCTCGACATCATCTCGTCGTAAGAGCTCTGTATCAAAAAATTATAACATGCTCGCCTTTTTGGAAGAGCTTGTACTACCTTGCTGTCGTCAGTGAGCAATAGTTGTCCATGTTTTTCAACGTTGCTCGCTGAACGAGCCTTTTTTTCTCGTCCAATCGAGCCATTCTACTGTCAAACTTGTGGCACTGCCTGTAATTCGACACGGTTTTCGGGTGCTTCTTCCACATTATAGTGGTCAGCTACACTTGTGTCTTGTGCACTAAAACTGGCGACCGGAATACCTACAATCATGTGAATGATCAATACGTTCGTATGTTCATCTCTTGTAAAAAAGGCTGATTTTTTCACAAATGTATGCTGCACGCTGATTTATGATATCTCCTTTTGGGCTATGATTTCCTACAAATGACAATAAATTGGTCATCTGGTTCAGTACGATAACATCGTAGTCGTACTGATCATCTAATTGCGTGAGGTGAGTTCTCAACGTGTGTCTTGAATGTTACAAGTGTACCTGTTGACAGGCGTACTATCCATTCATCCTTTTAGTGTGTATTGCGCTCAACATAGTTGAGCTTAGACGATAAATTCACAAAATATTGCATTTTACGTAACTTTAATCACAAAAATTTTCCGACGTTACGACGACATTATCAATATGAATTTTTCAGACGAAGCGATTGGGAGTCGCGCCGATAGCAATATCACATGCATCTCAGCTATATTGTTACCGGATTAAAGTCTAGGATTGTAAAGAAAAAGCAAGACTAAATCGGGCGTTTTTGACTAAGCCTATTCAGATAAATTGTTGTCTCTTTCGCAGGAGTGACGATACGTGGATCGTGTCAGCGACAACTATCCTCGAAAGCTAGTAAATATGAGGCTTAACTATCTAAATTAAAATAAGTAGTTATCGTGCAGTGCGCTGACGACAGCAGATGCCCTGTATCTAATGGTATCAATACTTCATATCTAACATTCAAAAAAGTGAAATGTTTACAGGTAGCAAAATATTTCATCGGTGACTGAAGTGGTTAACTGTTTGGATGCATATACGCAATATTGACCGAAGACAGTATATTCATCAGTCTGGACGATGACAAATATGACGTTGAAGGGATCATCGAACGAGTTCTAGTGATTATACAAAGTCTAGCAAAAAATTTTATTTGTAATAAGATAAGAACATGCTGACCTGCCTAAATTCATGAGTCAAAAAATAGGTTCGTCATACAAAGGTTCGATCGCAATGGAGCAAGGTAAGTGTTTTGTTTAATATATAACCGCATGTATAGAACCTTACCAATAGTGACGATAACGTTACACGTAGCGTTAATAAATAATAGAATTCACAAAGCTCTTTAACGGTAAAAGGATATAAGAGCTGGTTAGATACAGTTTTAGGGGCTGTGGCATGTCAGTAGTGAAAAGATCAACGGGAATCGATCATGACTCCGGTCAGCTAATTGCAAAGAATGAGGCGATGTCATACTTATTGATATATTAAAAGGGATATTTAACTGATATGCATATATATGGATTAGAGCAATCTAAATCTCGATAAATTAATTGTCAAGCAAATGATCGACAAAATAGATGACCCACGATTAAAGCGATATTGGTTGCGCCAAATATATCGTAAACTACATGCTGACAAAAATGAATTACTTACGCGTGCTCTTTCTTTCCGCTTTACTCCAGGGACTCAACATTAGTTTAAACTTAAAACATTGAGACTTATTTTAAAGGTTCGCTAATTTTTTGTTAAGATCATAGCACGCTTGAAAGAAAAAAAAGTGAAAACTGGCTCCAAATTGTCACGCATTGCTTCGCTTGCGACGTATCATCAGCTCATACATTTTAATTCTACTCTAAAACTTTTTTACTGTTTTGGTGTACGAAATAGACAAAATTTTGCTATCACGAATTCGTAGATTTGGTAGAACCGCAACAACACAGGTACAGCTTGCATTTAAAAGATTGCAAATGTGCAGAAATATATTTATGTCAACATGTGGAAATGGTTACATAGCCTACAACTATCCTGACGATTATCATTCGATCAGAACTTTTTTCATGGTCTAAGAATACATGTTATCCGCATAGTGCTACATTCTCGACAAATTCTACTCGTTTGATGGACCTTTATAGAGAGATGTGTAAAGCCAATTATATGACGAGCGCCATCACATTAATCATGACAATGGTGATAGAATTATTGTTTTTCAAACTCTAAACCAACTAAGCGTATCAACTTTGGTTGGAAATCCATATGCCTGGCCACTTCAAATATAGCCGTATCATGCAATTATTATTCAATCTGTGGTCAGGCCCGGTAATATAGCAGAAATTTGCTGCGTTAGCGACTTCTTATATAAATTTCGACCTCTTTCGAATCGTAAATTGCACAATATTGATATTACGACTGCTGTAATGTTTGAGCTGATTCCCTGCGTGCTGCGAGATCTGTTCTTGAACAAATTATGGTCAAGTACCTCTTCTCAATGTTACCAGTGCTACTGTATTTACAAAAACGATATTGTTACTTTTTTCGGTATAACATAAATTCATTAAATACCGGCTAAACAGATCTTTGTTATCTGCATCTGAAACGACGATTGCGATCTTTTATTCCACGTGAGCTTTCAATTTTTAGTTGATCGGCGTATAGATCTAATTTTATCTTCATAGCTAAAAAACATGGATCAGCCTTGATCGAATTTGATTCGTAGTCATACGACGCATCAGTGGTACATAGAACCTCACAAATAAATCCAGTTAAGTTGAAATTAACACTGTAAGACTAGGCCAATAATTACGCGAATTATGGTTTAACTCTCCATATTCGGCTTCATAAATGGTCAGAGCTATGTATTGAGAAGGTTTGATTACAATTCTTCCATTGTCTTAATTTATGGATAATATTACCGTATATACTTTCTTTTTTCCTACTTATTAATCCATTCAACGGATACCAACATAAGTCATTTTCAATTCGATTGTGGATTTTGGTGTGGTAAAGCGCGATATCGAGAATAGTGGACCTGAAGCCCGACATTGGAAGAGATAAGAGCCGCACGCCAGGAAAAGGTCCCGGAAAGAGAAGGTGCCCTGGAGACGAAAGGTCGGTTAAGAAGGTTGAATAAGACCAAATTAATGATAGACCGTGGCAAGGCTGCCAGCTTATTGCTGTTGAAAGGAATGAACCACAAGCCCTTACTACCGAGTGAAGCATATCCGTTAGGGTGCCCCAAGTATAGCTTATACAAGACCAACCATCTATATCCCCACTCAATTCTACTGAAGAGTGCAACTCGCCAGCTTATGGGTACACAAGGCGTATCAAGGTCCATACGCGGTGTCGGAGTACTCCCTCCAAAAGTCGGTAGTCCGTCACAGTAAGTTAGTTAAAGACTTATCACAAAGTTCTTGAGAGCCCACTCCACCACAGTGGTATTATTATCTTTTGTCTCGTCTACTCCCGTGGATTGATCGCTCGTATACTTCTTCACAAATGTTATAGGCGTTGCCTGAGTACCAAGTACCCTTATTATCCTAATAAATACATAAAATTTATAGGTTGATTATACGCGGCAACAGCATGGTTAACCAGATACCTAAGAATCGAATAAGTGATATTTTATATCGGCCATCCCATCATGAATCGTTAAGGTTTATATTGTATAAGCGGAAAGAACCTTTGTCATACGACTTCATGCTTCTTTAAAAATAGACCGGTGCATACTTTTCACAGGTTCGGAAGACGATAACCGGTGAGTAATTAAGTTCCAAGGGGATTAGAACCATAACATTCGTAATCTAAGCGTTCAACGTATTGGTAACCGATATAGTTATGTTAACCAAAGACTTCTGTCGGTCAATTTTGGGTCTCTCCTAACATCACTACTGCATAAGCGATGGTCGACTGTTATGGATCCAGATTCGATTTCTTCTTTCGTCTCGTATCTAAAATGAATTTGTATCATTCTCGAAGATTATTTATTTAATTTGTACCATTCTCGAACACCATTTATTTAATTTGACCCATATATCAAAGTACATTCTAAGCCTACCACAGCTTACCTTTGTGAAAAACTGATTTAGGTGGATTCTGCAGTACGAGATTATGAATAATAACATTTCGGCGAATTGTTTCAAATTATTTAATCACTTCAGGAACAAGCGCAACGATAGGAAATATACGAAGGCAACGGATATTTACAAGCGTCCTGAAAGCCCTGAATTAGGCTACCAATCATCATGTGAAAAGGTAAACCCATATTATCCATTTAGCGACATGTTATTATAATTATATAGACTATAGGACACATTCCAAATACCGTGTAACTGCAACAATCAATTTACCTCGTCGCACATTTTTTTCTAATGGCCGTGTATATACCAGACGTCGATCCGTAAAATCTCCAATTAATATAAATGATTATAATACTATAATCAAATCCTTGCTTTGATAGTATGAAAATTATATTATCCAATATTGGCCAAGTCATCGTAGGGGGGACGTCATGATGTATAATATATTATTTGCATTTAAGATCCTACAGCGGCTACATTCGCGCACTTACGGATGATGTGCATTTATTCGTGTGCCTAGTGAGATTTCTTGTGCTCATCTCGTGTACTTTTCGGTCGGGATGGATTAGTCTCTTTGTAACGACTTGATGAGATGTATATCTCGTTTGGCGTTAGAGATTGGAGTCTCGACTGTCGTTAAATGGAAATATATGTCGATCAGCTCAGTTGCGCGTAGACCTCGACCCAAGATTGCCGATTAATATCAGTATGAGATTGCCAGGTTCGCCCTTAAGCGCTTGCTCCGTGTAGTAAAAGCTTGATTCTGATCAATCTTGTCATCTAAACACTTGAGTATAATGGTACTTGTGAAAACAGTGTTAGCGAGATCGGTCCGCCAATTTAGGCTGTCAAGTCCTATGCGTAGTTTGTTGCGTCTGGTCTCGATCGAGTCAGCTCTTGAGCTATCATCATCCTGCTCGAATTAAATTTCAGATGAGATGGGACCTATAACGAGGCGAAGTCATAGATCTTTATCCTCTAAAAGCTACTTATCTTGCTCAGGAAGATGGCCGATGGCGTGTGTAGCTATGATAAATCCATTAATTTATTGCTCTATTAAGCACTTGAATTGCAATCATAATCAAAACAAAGCCTAGAATCAGTTATAACCACATTCAGGGCGCGCGGTATTTTGAGACGTTTTGAAAGACAAATTCACATAACAAGCTTGTAGGAGTCTTGCGTATTTCGAATTTAAGTCGACTTTTTTTGATTGTCTGGACGATGCGCATAAATTATACTCAATAGTTTCAGCAGAGCGAATGAAAAGCTATCGGGAACGCTAAAAGCGTCATTGAAATTATATAAGGGCAAATATGCGTTTGGCTAAATCTAAGATCTACGCGTCGCGCGCAGAGGAAAGCGAGATTTGCCTAAGATAATGCCATGTCAATCGAGGATCTAAATTTATTATGTGGCGGGGTGATTATTGAAAAATAAGGCCGATGGATAGTCAAAGTCCACTGTTGCCCGAACAATCGACTGACGTAGGGGCTGCTTCGAACCGTGTGTCTTATCAATTTTATTTGTGTACCCTCAAGCGGGCGGGTTGCAATCTTCTGGGTGTTTGTAGCCGTTTTATGTCTTATCCGAGTTGGAGATAGCCTTGTTGTAGCCGCGTGAAAATTCTGTACACGACCAGATGTTACTTTGAATGCTATGTCTGAGTCGCTCTGACCTCTCTTGGCTTCGCCTTGCTCAAAAGGATATAATGATTCACTTGTTCTTCTGACCACTTGAGCCGTCTAAAAACTTTGACTTGACATAATTGCCGAGCCTTATCGCTAACTAGCTTGAATTCGTATCCTTGTCCCAATCCAAGCCATCTAATGACAAATCAGTAGCAAAAACGCATACAATAAACCTTCCACGTCGGGTGGCCACAGGTATTCCTACCCGGAGAGATGCTGACGGGTGTATTTGTAGGACAATAAACACTGTTTGTTACTAATCAATCAGTGGCGACAAATACGCCTACGCTATCCTAATGTCCTTTTATTTGACGTAGTTTAACTTCCACAACCTATTGCTTGCAATTACCTGGTGCTCTTCTGCTGACCGTGACCGCTGATAACTTCTAAAGACGGTAATAGCTGATCACCACCAATGACCGTAATCGTTGATCACCATTCTGGACCGTAACCGTGTCAATTTGTTGATGCGTTTTGGTTTTGACTTGTGCAAAGGTAGTTCGAAGCAAAAGTAAAATATGCTCAGCATGAAGTACTATATTTTTTCAATAATACGCCATGCGTCCCAACGGCGGCGCAACTTGACCATGTACGTGTCCGATGGCGTCCATCTTTCCTGATTATTCTCTTTTATTGTCCCACATTGCAACCGTATATCTGAATTTCATCTGTTAAGTTGTCACGTCCTCGTTCTCACAGATATCAAGTCGTCGCATACAAATTTAATCATGTGACACCGTCCCATAATTTTGCGCCTGACCCTTAAAGCTCGACAACCCGTCATCCACGATTATTCTACCCGATCTTTCACTCCTGCCTCGATCCCGTTACAATTATTAAATGATCGTCATATCCAGGTCTACCTTATCGTTAGTAAGTCTCATAGCGTTCGTCACCAATTCTTAGGCTTGTTTCATCGTGCCATTCGAAGGTCATTCTATGCTTATTACTCGCTTTACCCCGATTTTTATACAAACTTACGGTCAAATTTTTCATTGATATTAATTTTTGCAAGGTCGCTTTCTTGACACTTATAAATTCACGTAGCCCCCAATGGTAGCTTCAGCATCCTACATTTTAATCATGATCTCAAAGATTTTGTATGCATCCATACACAATGTGAGCACACGTGAATATCGAGATTATATCCTAACACTGTAAAGTTACCCGGTTATTGTATGAATGACAGTTATTGTGCTGGACGGGTGCACAAATCGTCTTTTTGGTTTTAATTTGGAAACCACTTAGTATCGCTTGGATTGCTACTTATGCGAGGTTTACCCTCATTTTTTAACACGTACTTTACCACCTATATTGCCTCTTACATGCTCTATTGCTTCCTAAATAATTCATGACCCAAACCCATTTGTAAATTCGTACATTTGATGCGACCTGTCATTGACCCACAACCTATTGTCATGATAGCGATACGATCGTCTTGCGTCTATATAAGAATTTTCGTCATACTGGGTTTAAATTTATCTTAAATCTAAATGTGATAGATCCATCCACACTAGTCCACTCCAAATTGAATCAACTGTACAAAAAGCTTTACCTCTGAGTACAAACCGTGCGTGACACACGTTTTCAGCTTGATGTTGTTTCGTATCTGCATTCATGCTTGGTGTAACTGTAAAATGTATCGTTCGTTTCACACATACGTTTTCAAATGTATACTCATTTTGTATGGGCGTCGATTTACGTTTCAAATTGCATACTGACTTTACTACATTGGTGTTATAACGCGGTAGCCTAATTGACATAGATAACACCATATTTAGTGAGTTAAAATGTTAGTTATAATGATCATCACTAAGTACCTAACTTACCCGTGGAATTGCTGTGGTAATAAGCCCCGTGGCAAGTACTAGGTAACACTGGACTACCCATTGTTTGATGACAATATTATATAATTATACTAATTTGCAATAGATACCAATAACACGCTATGGGTGATAAACAGGCAGATATAATTGAAATTTGTGTTCGATATGGTTTGAGTCGTGTTAGCGACGTCAATTTGAAAATTAGTTATGTCAAAAATGTAATGATAAACTACGTTTTTACCAAGCAATTAAACTTAGCACAATTGCCTTCCTCATCTCGTACACTTTACGGGCCGTTTCTGGACATCTGTCGATAATGTAGTCGGCGTAGATAGCGTGTACTGAAGTATCACAAGCGCACTTGCCCAGTTCATGGACCTGGATGAAGTCGAATGGGAATGTGCACACAAATAGCACATGTATAGAATGATTTGATTGCGTAATGGAAAATTGTGTTGATCTTTATTGCGTATGGTGATCGACGTGTCCCCTATCAACTGCTTATTGCTGTACATCTATCTAAATAGAGAAAAAAAGGATCTGACAGGAACGTCCAACTGATATAATGACACTGAATAAAATTGAACATATCAAGGAAGCCTTGCTGCCTGATTATCGTAAAAAAATAATTTTGGGGTGTTAAATGTATGAACACTTTGAACTTTCAGTTAGCCCAGAAACGCATTTAAAGTAGTTTTTTGTCAGTTCCTATTACTCGGGAAATTTTTCTTTCGATCAAATTTGAGTAGATGAAGCTTAACTACATTGAGACGCACTCTTGCATAACTTTGCGCCATGAATAGTCACATTTTAGCCAAGTTTAGTCAGTAGATAACAATTTGAGGTGACGCAGTCACGTGTAGAGATGTCGAGAATTTGAACCATACGTGAATATGGCAGTGTTGGATGTGCACGGACGTGCTGCGAGGTAGCACGTGGTGGATGAAAGTATTGAGGGTTTTAAGTCGCTAGCACGTACAGAAGGCTAGAGTTTAAGCGTGCTTTGAGCTATCCCATATTATGAGATGAGGTTCTTCTTCTGCAAATATATCATCAATTCAATTTTTCTATTAAGTAATAGAGACGGATATCGAATAGACTTAATTCGACTAAAATCAAAAAAATTGGATCAACTGATGAAATCTTATTTGATTGTCGATAACGACGAACAATACTTTAAACCAAGATCCCGGAATAAAGGTCTTGAGGTGCCAAGATAAAATGAGGTGGATAGCGGTATAGGTGAAATAGATGACAATATAATAGTGGTAAAAATTAGGTGATCAAGACAACGCAGAATATATCGGCGATCCACAACATTGAGCCCGATCTGATGCCAGTATTTCTATAAGATCATCATATGAAGTTGTGAAGCATGATGCCTTTGTAATGAACCAGTTCGTAATACGACTTGACTGATCACGGGAATAGGTGAACTGAGATCAAACGCTGCACGTATCTACCGTTCAGGATACAGATTTGGTGGTGCATGTACGGTGGAAAAGGTAATATGTAGTATTGTAACACGTTGTTTAAATGCCGGTATAAATTCTTAGAACATATGTTATTTAGAGTATAGGATTTTAAATGCGAGACTTGCAATTACTACCTTTTTAGATCGATATCCTTCTACGGGGGTCGGAAATAGCATTACGTACGCGACATGACAATGCATGCCAATCTCTGGCCAGCGGCGACCCAGACACTTCGAAAGTATAATCTTTATAAAAATGTGGCGCGATGCCAACTCACGGATACTATTTATAACAATACTTACCCTGATATATGGTTTACGAATAATCATAGAATTTGTGGGACTAAACTAAAAAACATAGATCTTACGAGATACACTATGTCTGAGATGATGCGCAAGATGTTCACACCGGCTGTGCTGAAGATCTATTGAATTCGAAGACAACTATTAGTTGAAAACATATTATATACATTAGCGATCGGTGTCGTTTACATTTTTGAAATTTAAATACTCTTGTAGAAAGCTTGTTTTGATGAAAGTAATTTAAAAAAGAATTGGGATAATTATAGAGAGATTCAGACCTCAGGACTTCATAAAGAGGGACCAGTAGGCAATGTAAAGCTTATTTAGGAGTATTTAGCTCGAACACTACTTCTGTTCTCAAAATTGGAGGTATTCTCGATAATTTTTGTTTCATATGGA
>CANTFL010000533.1:0-13160 GCA_947650285.1 Hyaloperonospora brassicae | reverse complement strand
GATGCGTGGTGATTCGATTGTAGCCTGACCGTTTGTTTGTCTGTCCGTTCCGTCTGTCGTTCATCTGTAAGGCACATCACATCAAATCCTATCATTGAGATTTCCTTGGATTTGCTTCTGTATTCGCGTGTAGCTGTCGCCGTTGCGTAGCCGTGGAGTTGTGCGGTAGATAGACATCGCGAAAATTATAGGTTTTGCACCACAATGCCGTCTCTCTATTCGCAGCGTGCGCAGCCTGTTTTCGCAGTTCCACGTCTTTGAGACTCCGTCGACTCGGACATTTAGCACAATCATAGAGCAAATATCGTAATGAAGCCGAATGAGGGAGCAGGCACATTTACAATGAAGCAGCAGTCGTGTTATTGGCACCAGAATGCTATTTGCCGCCGATTTCCTTAAAACAACACGAGGCGGATGGTTCCACATTCGATCGAACTCGACTGCTACTTGAATGGTATCGCTCATACTCGCGTAGATCCGTGTATGTGAGAAGCTGCTCGTCTGGATTTGCTCGTTTCGAACTGGTCGTTTCAGGTTGTTCATCGTCGCTTTCTCGCTAGTGTTGCTGGAACGCAATTTGCGAATAGTGCAGTATTGCAAGGAATATATTGGTTCAGCCAGCAGTTCAGCTTTTTGACCTGATCGAACATGTAGCACGTGTCCTGCTACTGAACGAGGCTACATTCGTATCACAGTCGGTCTCAATCCACTTTTAAAGAATACTGGTGCTCGCATCCTGGAGCTTATGCGATCACGTTGCAAGGTACGGGCGTGTGTCAGCGCTTTCTCATGGTGCACCAAGTGAGAAATGGGTCGTCGATCCGATCCGCCACCATCCATCACACCGTAGGACTGCTCAATCTCTTTCCCATTGCTTCAACGTTGTACGCATACGGGCAACATATTCGATGTTCCGTGCGGTCGCGCAGAGCACATTCGATTGTGATCAGCGCTGGCGCTTTCAGTATTGACTACTTCGAGTTAGGATGGAAAAAGGCGACGAAGTGGTGGACGCGTATCAGTCACACTATGCCGAGTCGTTTCCTAATTGACTTGTTCGCGGCAGGTCGCTGTTCAGACTGAAGGTGGCAGACTGCTCGTTGCGTCTACACGATCGCACGAGCTCTGGCTTCCGACTGGCGGAATTCTGTATCGCCCATGACCCACAGCAGCGACGCTGGCGTCCATAATGCCGCTGTGCGTATCCATTTACCCGCTTGTTACTAGTGCGCTGCATCAAAAGTCGATATGGCGGACGCTACCACTCCTCCGCTCGTCGTACGCTATCCACAGCGTATAGCAGCCGTGGGTCGTGAAGCGATTTTACTGCTGCTACAGCGACTGCAGCATCACTTTGGTGTACCCGAGACCACTGATCCCGACACGATAGCGCCCGTGTCGGGATAGATGAGCGCATGTCTGCCATGAAACGAGGGGCTCGAGATCACCGCCGGCTGCACTACTGCGTGGGGCAAGTTTCGACCGTGTCGATTGGAGACAGCAACACCATTCCATACCGGACATGCCTGAGCTAAAGCCATGATGGAGACCTTGGGGTGCTGCTGCTTATCGCAATACGCCGTCTTCCAATGTGAAGGTAAGGTGCGTGCTGTGAACGTTCCTGTCATTATTTGTTGCGCGTGCACGAAGTTGCACCATTCTTGTACATGACGCAAGCAACGACTGCATGAGAACCTCCACGACTATGATCATGGGATGCAGTTGCTCTCAAGTCGGTCGTCTCGATGACCCTTACTGCTTCAAGGTGGTCTCGACCGTACGTCTGGGTTCATGGTGGCCAGCCAGACAGACCTATGTGAGCGGACCAACATGGAAAGAGTGGAGACAATGCACAGCGTGAACGAAGTGATCGATCCGACGGATGTTTCGTCGCCTGCCAACCATTTTTCCGTCTTATAACAACACAGTGTTGATACGGATGTGGGCCGCTCAGCTCGAAACCCCATGACGTATCAAACGTGGCGCCGAGTCGACCCCTTCAATACCAAGGGACGCGCCAGTCACTGCGCTGGACACGACTCATTCGAAACAGGAGACGCAGTAGCAGCAGTGGCAGTGGCAGTAGCAGCAGTGGCAGTAGCACCAACTCAACGTAAGCAAACGCGACATCGAACGTCGTAAAACAGCGCTCCATTGTGTGCGATCAAACACAATGCACTCGTCGACTCGACCCTCCAGCTCTGAACGCTCTTCTCTTCGATCCACAGCTCAAACGCTGCGGCACCAGTTCCAGCGCCATCCACCCCACAGCTGCTGTAACTATCGCGCCCTCTGTACCGCCGCGACTGCTTCGAATCCCTCTGCGCTAAAAGCTCCACCTCTTCTCCAAACTCTCTTGTCACTTTTGCTCGCCGTCGTGCAGTTCGATGTGGGGCTTCCGTCCACATGTCCGCCACATGCACATGTCCGACCTGGTCGAGTGGCTCTCTCCCCCACGCATCGAGTCCGCCCCGCTAGTCCTGTCGCACGGCCTTGAACGCCTTCTTGTTCTGCAGCGCCATGTACACCATCGGCAGCAGCACACCTACCAGCAGCACCACAAAGCCAGCGACGTACGCGCTGGAGCCGTACGACACTGTCGCTTCGATGCCGTTCATTTGGGGTGGAGAGTAGCGACACTGAGTGGCACAAAGTGCGGCCGCCTCAGCGCTTTAGCGTCGGGTTTGACGCCACTCCGTTCGTTGTGTGACAGGTCGACAGGTCGACGCGGTGTGGCACTCCAACTGGCAGTCAGTCGTACGCCGCTCTCTCTATCTGTGGCGTCTGTAGCGCTCCCACCAAACACGTGCGAAACAGAACGCCCCACTTTTCCTTCTTGTCGCTTTGTCTCTGCAACTGCGACAGTGTCGAACGCCAGTGCTGAATGGCAGAAGGACTCTCGTTTTTCGCTCAGTATTTCTGGTTCGCGACAGGTATCAGCTGGACACCCCCGAGCTCAGTGTGGCGATGGGACTGTATCAGAGCTGCAGATGGGCGACACGTTTTACAGTGACGACGTCGAGCGCCACTGCCGGTCATTCGTATCGCTGGAGGCCATTGCAGACGCTGTGCAGCTGAATGGGGCGCTACTGACACGAGCGATTCGAGAGGACATTGGATCGGTCTGCTCGACGGAAGACCTGCACACGAGCGGACGTGGGCCATATGAACTCAGGTGGTGTTCCTCCAGTGTACACATAGTGTGAGAAGTGTGCAGGTACCATCGCCTCAACTGCTTCTGTAGCAGCAGTCGCAGTCGCAGTGGCGCAGCTGTAGTTGGGTCTGACGATGCGGTGCAGCTGCAGTCGTCGACTCAGCTGATCAAGTGACAACGGAAGTGCGAATGCTTACAGCCGAAGCATGTGGAGTCCGACTGTGTGGTTGCTGCCACTTGCGCCGAGGAGAGAGACGATGCGGAGAAAAGAGCGGCGGCAAAGGCAGTAGCAGCAAACAGTTGGCGCTCATGACGCTGGAGGCGGATCTGCCAGCGCCTCGCGCGACGTGGAACAGCGCAGCAATAGTCCAAGTCAAAGGAGGCGAAGAAGAAGAAGATGGTGATGACGATGGTGATGATGATGGACTCGGACTCGGTAGAGAACCTGGGCAGGCGATCGAGGAAGGTGGGGGTGGGCCCCGCAGGCGACGCTGCAGAGCTCAAGTGCACAGGACGTTTGCGACGTGTGCGCAGTGGACGAAAAGGTGCGCTCGAGGACGCACACGCGCAGTGAAGGAGCACAGTGTATGTCAGTGCCTGCAGTGGATCGAGAAGCGTCGAAGCGTCGAAACGTCGGTGACGAGTCGCTAGTCGTTGTTTTTAGTCTCGACGGGAAATCGCACTACGGCCTTCCGCTGCGAGTCAGCAAACAGTACCGTGTACTCCATCCATACAATGTGTGGGCTGTCTGTCTCGTATCCAAAGTCCATAAACTCTCATGCTGTGTATGTGGCGTTTCCAGGACCGTCGTGTCGCTCGATGGGACGGAGCAGCCCAAGTCGCGGGGGTTGAGCAGCGTAACGCAACGTCCGCTTGTGTCGAACAGACTCAACAACCACTTGGCTACGGCCGCCGACTCGGTCCGACGCATTTGCCTTCGGCGCTACGGCCGATGTCTAGAGCAGGCGAGTCAGCTCACGCACGCAGAGCGTAACTGTCCGCGTAGCACTGTTCGACCGTAGCCTTCGGCCGGCAGAACACACCGCTTCACAGGCAGTTACGCTCTGAGTGTGTGGTCTACTGGGCGAAGGCTACTTGCGATTCGCAGAGGCGATGGGGCGAGAAAGCGTGTGGCCGCCACAGGTGTACCTCCTTCCAACGCGAGCCACGAGCCGACGCAGAAAACTGCCACTTTTCTGGGGCGTTCTCATGCAACGGATGACGTGCAACTGGAAGCGCTTCGCTCACTTGCGCTGGCAGCAGACAGCTCGCGATGACAAGACGGCCGCAGAAGAGCCGCGTGGGAGCGACTTGCAGCTAGTGCAACGTCAACGTGCTCCGCTTGTCGACGCCGTGGCAGGACAGCTTGACAGCGCTTCGCTCTGGTTGGCCACGAGCGGACCACGGAACAACGGCTGGCAGCGTTCTCGCAACGTTGGTAACGTCTTTGTAGTGTGGAGGTAAACAGCCTCAAGGCGTGTCGGCACCTTTGGCTGAGAGAGAGAGAGCGGTAGATGCCGTCGGAGTCGATTGAGGGTCGACCGTGGACCGCGCGCGTTGATGTTCCAGGCGAGCGCGTATCGCAGGCAGCTGGACCAGACGTGTGTCTCTTCCCGCGAGGAAGGATCATGCAATCCTGTCATGGACGATGGGCACGAGACGCTGCTCTCCCACTCAGACTTGATCGAGCTATTGACGTGGGACGGCGTCTAGCGTGGAACAGAGGGATGATACCGATAAACTCCATCAACCACCACGTTGCGTTATGCAACAAGTAGTATCACTACCGCTTAGCGGCCACGGGGGATGTGCGAGTCCGTTATCACGGCGTCCCTTGAGTCTGTGGGGGGAGGAGGGGCCATATGCGAGACCGATTACAGATCGGACTCGTTTCCAAGACGATCGATTGATCGATCGATCACACACGAAATCGTCGCGACTGCGTTTCGCCACGTAAACTCGTATCGATCGTATCGGCCGCGGCACAAGAAGATCAACGAGAAAGAGAGAGAGTGAGAGAGAGAGAGAGCGAGAGACGACCCGAGCACAAGATACGCGCGCGATAGCCTCTGCACGGCCTCACGCGGCGTTCAGCTCGGCACTCTATACTCAATGCGAGTCAAACGAGACGCGCCGCCCGGCTGTCCGTGTCTGCTCGCCCGTCTGTCGGTCGCTCACGCGGTCAGTCAGTCAGTCAGTCGGTCGGTCGGTCGGTCGGTCCGCCTGCCTGACCACCGCCTGCTCCTCTCTCGCTCTCTCACAACGGCATTTGCCATACAGAGGGCCTCTTTACCCCCCGACGTGTGAGTGCGTGTGCGTGTGTGTGTGTCTGTCTGTTGCGATGGCGGACGCTGTCGACCGGCTCGCCACCAGTCACGGCCTCGTGTCGGCCATCACGATGGACATGGACGACGCCCTCGCTACGCCCACACTCGCCACCGACGTCAGCAGCGCGCGCCTGCGCCGGTACCATCGCGAGTGCGCCGTCCGCCTCGAGACGACGCTGCGGCTCTTGCGCGAGGGTCAGGAGCGCGACCGCCGCGCACGGCGCACCCCTTTGGGCGCCGCGCCACGTCGTGACGGGTTGTGGCTGCCCGCCCACAGCGCGCGGCAGTGGAAACTCCTGCGCGAGCGCAGTGACATTCAGGTGTACCGGCAGCGCGCGACCCGTAGTCGCTTGGCGACGGTGCAGGCGCGCGGAACGGTCCACGGCTCGCTGCACGACGTCATGAACGGACTGTACGCCGACTCGACGCGCACCGCACGGGTGCTGGAGCGGCTGCTGAGCCCGCGGTCGCTCGACGCGCGCGTGCTCCACGTGGACAAGCGCAGCTCCGAGACGCGCCCGTTCCAGTTCGCAGGCATTGTGTGGCTGGCGCAGAAGCTCCCGGGGCTCGGCCTCTGTCGTCCGCGCGACTTTGTCTGCTTCAAGAAGATGGACGTCGTGACCGACGACGTGGGCGACGACATGGGCTACTTGGTGCTGCACTCGATTGAGCCGCTCGCGAGCGATGACGCCGACGCACAGACGCACCCGACCGACGCGACGTGGCCGCCTGCTCCAACGCGCAGTGGCCGCGCGGGTCCGAAGCCCGGTCACAAGTCCAAAGACGTCGTGCGCGGCTTTGTCTCGCTCGCGATCGTGTTCAAGCGCCTCGCGGACGACCGCGTGGCGATGTTCGCGCACGGCCAGTTCAACTCTAGCGGCCGCTTGGCGCCCATTGTGGGCGACCAGTGCATTGCAGAGTGGCTTACGTCGATGGCCAATACGGTGCAAAGCGGCCAGGCCAAGAACCTGTCGGTACTCCTTGCGGGTCAGACGCAGCGATTGCGTGACGCGGTCAGCGCCCGCCCGCGCTGTGGAGTGTGCGCTCGAGCGCTGTACTTCTGGAACGCCCCGCGCCACTGCCGCGGGTGCTGGAAGCCCTGCTGTCGTACGTGTCGCGTGATTAAGCCGATTTTCTGTGCGCACTACCACCCAGAGGGCATCAGTGCTGCTGGCGGGCCCTGCACAGAGACCTTTTGTCTTGCTTGCGTGTGCGAGGTGATCCCCTCAGTGGCTACGATCAACGCGCGCCTGCTCAAGCGGTTGGCGAAAAAGCGGAAGCGCGCGCCGACGTTTATCCGCCCGACGATAACGTCGTCTTCGGTCACCGACGCGTCCATTCCACGTCAACGGTACCAGTCAGCGGCTGCTTCCGAGCGCGCGGAGCGACTAGTATCAGCTGCAGAACTTTCTTCCATCTCAGCACTGTCGTCACGCGAATCCGAGAAGCACCAGCAACACCGGTTGAGTGTCAATACTCGGCCCAAGAAGCGGACCTCCGTGCAATCATTGGAAACGGCAGGTCAGGAGGCACCGAGCGATAAAAGCGGCGCGCTCGATGCCGCAAGTATGATGCTGGAAGTGCTGGAGCACTACCAGGTCCGCCGTGGCAGCGCCGCATCCGCCATTTCAGGAATGTCGTCGTCCAATGCAGAGAATTCGCTGCGTTCGTTTACGTCTGCGGATCTGGGATCGACTTCGACCAACTACTATACGTCGTTGCAGCTCGGCCGTTTCCCGTCTGGGAACAGCTTGTTGACGCACAACCAAAGCTTTCACCAGCAAGTACCGGCTTTCGCAACGGTACGCCGAGGCCAAGTGCCTCTGGACTGCCGAAAATCGACACCTGTTCAAGCGCAGAGCAGCTTTTGGCTCCCGCGTCAGTCGACTCTGGTGAAGAAAGCCAACGAGTCGTCATCGCCTCCACTTGACGAAGAATACTACCAGCGACTGCTCCAGAACTACCTACGTCACACCTACAGCAGTCGCAGTTTAGCAAGTGCGCTGTCCCACAGCAGCTACGGCGTCAAATCGATGGTCATTCCCTAGCCATCGGATTCGCTTCGGAACTGGACGGGCTGTCGATACCTCTTTGCGACGCGCCAAGTGCAGCCGACTACTACTCGGCGCAAAGCTGCGATTGCCACATGGGGTCACATGCGACCGACTCGAGTGGCGTAGCCAACAGAGCCTGGCAATGCGGTTGTTGTACAAATTGCTGACCGCACTTATGAACTGCCTACGAATGAAGTAGCGCATGTCACTCAGCGGTACTTGTTTATTGCCACGTTACTTTACGCGCAGATGAGGTGTGCGTTGTTCTCTGATCGTCCACTTCAGCAAAAATTGCACGAACGGGTCCTGGTGGAAAACCACAATGCCATAATTGAAAGGCCACGACTAGGGGCACACCCCATTTTTGCTACGGGCACTTCCGCCCGCCTAAAATGATGATGAAGAGGACTTCATAATTTATGGTGCAGAATAAGTAAACACGTAGTCACTTAATCTGCTCGATATATCCCTATCTGGAACAGTAATTGCACTCATGCGCGAGATCGTATCAATCCAATTTGGCCAGGGCGGTGTTCAAACGGGCTGAGCCTGCTGAAGTCTCTACCGTCTCGAAGACGGTATACAATCCATAGGTACGATGCCAAGATTCAACCATTGGCAGTGGCAACGACATTCGAGATTCTTCGTGCTCACACTCACGAGTCGTTATGCAGATGTAATCAACATGCATAATCTTGGCATGTGGCTGCCGAATTAATCTCTTAAGGTACGCCAAATAATACACCATGTTTCACATGAATGTTAGCGTTTTAAGTGACGTCGAATGACAGGTGCGCCTCTACAGCACCTCCGCTACTCCACAAATACAATTTGATTGAGAGCCAATGCGATGCCAATAAGCACAACAGTGACCATATACAGCTCGTGACCGAACTCGAACATTTTTTTCAGCTGCAGTGGACGATGCTTGGAAATACCTCTGCTCATGGCTGCCTCGGTCTTACTTAGCAGACGACCACCCCAGCGTATTTTCTCCTCCTTCTTCTGCTCTGCCACTTTTTTTCTTTAATATCTATATGGCTTTACAAATTTTTGCATCCGTTCAGTGGTGAGTTGAAGCTCGAGTGAGCATCTCCTTAGCTTCCTCAAGGCACGAACAAGCACGTACCGCGTGCAGTATTTGTGTTATTACAGATAACGTCTGTGACGAGGTACGTACCAATCCATACCGTTGATCGTCCCACCCCGGGCAGATAATTTCGGGTACGAAGATGCTAAGTACGGTTACTTACAAGGTCATTGGGCGATTGAAAGGGTATGACGACAAGGTACTATACCGGGTGTGAAAACTTGCATGGGTTGCACAGAAAGGACATATGGCTAACAATGCTTGGGATGGAGGTACATGATTATGACTGGGTGTGCTCTAGCTTGAACGGCTATCACTTAATTTACAGTGGCAAAAGTATATTGGTTTTTACTATTTTTCTCCTTGATTCTGGTCTCGTCGGAAGTCGTGGAGCCTTGTAAGTCAATGTTACCTGCACTCTCTGATCGATCACACGGACGTGGTTGTATTGCCGGATAATGAAGCCATCTATAGCTCGATAATTAATCCAAATCGATTTGTAGCTCAAGCAATTTCGTCGCTGACGACGTCGCTACATTTTGATGAATTGCGGATGCAAACGTGGAAGGCAAGATATAATTTGGACAGCTCTTGGAGTTTTTGAGGTGACCGACGCCACCACATGCGCTACATCTATCCGCTTTCCTGCGCTTCTGCGATTGTTCCACGTATTCAAATCCAGACAAATTTCTTTTTGTCGAGGTGCTTGGGTGGCCCTTTGTTCTCACAGCTTCTAGTTTCTTAATCGGAAATGGCAACAGCTGGGACAGATGGTGGAGATTCTCAATAGTTGCTCTCTGTTGGTGATCCGGTAACGTAGCCACATTGTTGGCTAATTGTTCCATCACAATAGGCAAATGATCTCCGTGTTTCTCAAAAGCATCATGACAAAGAGGAATACGTTCCACAATATGCCAATGGGGATGAAAGTCGTTCAAGTTTATCGCTTATCCTTGCTGATCAAATTATCGAGCCGGTGATGGCATGGCATCCCCCAGACTGTCCTGAACGCATGGAGCATGTTTTTTCATTAGATTGGACCGGTCTGCGTGCGTAATCCAGCTGCAACTAGATCAAAGGTAAATAAAGAGATCTTAAACTTTGCCAGCATCATCACATGTTTGACGTATCTTCTCGTTGAATTTGCTCAAAGCAAAATTCGAAACGATTTTTGTGACGTTCTGGAAGATGTCCGTCTTCGGGAAAGGGTTAGCAAACAGAGGGGTCTTCATTTGATCGCTCGAGCGTTTTGCGCGGTAACCTGTCAGGAAATCTTTAATTGACACCTTGATCCTCTTGCAGCACCGCAACAAATCAAGCATGCTCGTGCCCAGATACGTTTTCCGCCAGCTTTGAGCACTATCACCACGTGAAGTAACAGCATGCCCAAAGTGAGTAGCGTTGTTCGCCCATGCCGCAACAAACTTTTTCTTATGAGGATATATCCACCTATCTTCCAGGTATTTAAGCGCTTCCTGGTACATATGGTAGCGAGTGCGGAAACTGTACCAGAGCTCATTAAAATAGAGTTTATGTCTCTGCATGAACTATCTAAAATATTAAATCAGCATGATGGATTACAAGTTTGGTGAAAGTTGCAAAATAAAAACTTTTTACCGCTGATTAGTATTTCATGAACTGTTCGTGATTGCTGCCAAGACGGCCCTTGCGATTCTTGGTAATGTTCTTCTCTATATGCCACACACACAACTAAATCGAGGTCTCAAGAAACTGATACTGCAATGCCGAGATCAGGGCAAGTTATCTATCAACTGCAAAAACTTTTGGCATAGCATTGATGTGGAAAAGTTTGTACAAGAGCCCAACAGCAGTCTTGTACGATTCTTCGTTCTCGTTCTTTATGAAGACGAAGGCCGCGGAGAAGGTGGTGTGCAATGCGGTGGAACCGACGACGTGCAGGAGAGGCAAACGGTATTTGTTTGTCTTGTAGGTGGAATCCAAGACTAACACGTCGTGATTGAGTCTCATAAACTCCACCATTGCCGGGTGTGCAAAAAAGCAATGGGTTACACGTCCACAATCGTCCAAAACCAGCTCAATATCATAGGCCTCATCCCTAATGTAACGGGGCAGCCCGTTACATAAAATTGTCACTTTAAGGAAAGTGACAACAAAGAATATAAAGATGGATAATCTTTAAACAATATCACCAAAGTGGTGATATTGAAGGGTCGACCAAAGGGTCTGTTCATTGGTTGATATCGTGATGATATCAACCCACCAATCGCCGCAAGACGCGCGCAATGAGTGGTGACGAGACGTCACCATACGCTCAGTTAGATTAGTTTAATTAAGTTAAGTCAAACAGAGAGACAGTAGTTTAAAGACTTAATTATATTAATATAACAGTTCTGCTTTTACCCTACCTACGCTTCCTCGCTTGCCACGTGTACGTCCGTCGGGGCACCCAAAACCCATGCGTTAAGTTACGCAAGGGTGTGCCCCGTTACACCTGGTAGCACGTTGTAGTCCTTCCAAGGACCACATCATCCAACATGAACATGTTGGATGAAGAAGACACCTTTCACGCCACGCGTGAAGGGTTTACCCATTTGAGTGACATCGAATGGGGTGCGGTAGAACGAATGAGTTCTACCGTTGACGAACTCGTCGTTAGCGCCATGTTGGAGTCTCTAGACAGAGACCAACAACATGCCGCTATTGCCAAGTTCATTCAGAATGAAACTGCTCTCGAGAGGGAGAAAGTAGCCTTGCTTCATCAGCAAGGCTCTCAACTGGCCGAGCAGTTGAGAGAACTCGGTGCTCAACAGACGGAGCTGTTGAGACAGCAGCATGTCCATGCTGCTGTGGGCGGGACGGCGCATGCGCGTCGTCCCGAAGTCATGAAAGTGTACATCTCTAAGTACAGTGGAGTCCCGGAGGACTCCCTGTTACTATGGTTTGTCGAACTCGACAGAGCCCTAAGGGCTCGTCGCGTCGAAGATGAGCAAATGAAACTCACATTTGCTCAGACCCACTTGGCAGGGCGTGCCAAAACTTGGTCCCTGGGACTCGAGAGTAGCGACCCAAACGTGTTTAGGTCGCTAGATGTCCTCAAGTCCCGGCTCAGACAAACGTTTGAGCCGCCACGTGCTGAGTTCAGGGCTCGTTCAGAGCTCCTGAAACTCAAGCAGGGTAAGCGTGATGTGCACGCTTACGCACAACATATACGACTCTTTGCGAGTAGTATAACTGCCAACCCAGTACATGAACACACGTTGATTACGGTGTTCATGCAAGGGCTCGCAGAAGGGCCCGTCAGGAGCCACCTGTTCCGCCTTGAGCTGAATACGCTTGAAGAAGCGATATCAGCCGCGGAACAGGAAGACTTTAGCATGAGACAGGCTCATGCTAGCTCAAACTCTTATCGTCCACCGAGACGACAAGAGATCGGAGGTCCAGAACCAATTGACCTCTGCTATGTTGAGAACGAGAGACCTCGCTCTTCAAACAACAAGCGATTGCAGAGGTGCAATCGCTGTCAGAAGTTAGGGCACTACGCATACGAGTGTAGTGCTCCACGCCAAGTACCAAACAGTACTGAGCGAAATGGACGACCATTCGCCAGAAAGGGCAATGGGCGTGGGTCCAGCGCTGTTGCGAAGCCGCAACAGCGAGACGGACCATCAAAAAATGGTCGGGGTCAGTAGGGGCGGAGCGCCCTACTGATCCAGCAACCTCAAGAGAATTTGCAAATCTCTTGACGAAAGTTGCTCCAGATACACAATCATTGTGTGTCTCTGCACCTCGCGATGACGTTTCGCTCATCACCTTGAAGTTGGAAGCGACAAATGATTTGTCGCTTCGTGCCCTGGTAGACTGTGGGGCATCGAACAACTTTGTTCGTCGCCAGTCACTAGAGGGTCGTAGGCTCAAGTTCGTTGAGCGCGACATTCCCCCTCACAAGGATGACGGTGCTCCTTGCAACAGGCGCATCGATAACCGTTGAGAAGCGTGTAGTGGGAACCCACTACACGTTGAAGGATGAACAGTACGATGATGACTTCATCGTACTAGATCTATATGACAAATTCGATGTCATCCTGGGATTACCTTGGCTCAGAAGTTTTGAGCCAAGAGTAACCTGGCAGCATCGATCCGTGAAGATGCCTGCTGCTTGTTCATCAGATGGCCATCTGATGAACGTCATGAAGAGTTCACAAGCGTGTGGATGTACTGCAAGTAAGTGCGATGGCCTCACTTGCGGTACGGTCGTTAGCACGACTGCACAAGACCTCAGTGTAGCTGATCACTACATTCTCAAGCAAGCTCTCGGCGGCTGTACAGAGGTACAGGCAGAGCCGAAGTTCCACGACTCGAATAAGTCGAGTGGAACGGGACGTGGATGAATGTCTAGCGGACAAAGTCCTAAACAGAAGAAACATGTTGCCTTCAAAGGGCAACATGGTCATCCTGGTTCGACTGTAGAGCCAACAATAAAGGATCAGTCCCTGAATGTGGTTGCACAGCCTCAGTCAGAAGACGCAGAGGGAATAGGTCCCCACCTTCAAGCG
>CANTFL010000532.1:0-53486 GCA_947650285.1 Hyaloperonospora brassicae | reverse complement strand
CAAAATTCTCTACGTTTTAGACGAACGCGTTCCACGCTGCCAAATGTGATTTTTTGTCACGCTTTTGGTTGCCGTTATACCATTGATGTCTAAGAAAGACATCTAGATAAAATTCTTCTTCAGCGCGAAATTTCTTTGCGCTGGAATTCAAGCCGTGAAGCTCAGTTGCATCGAATAAGGGTATTCGATGGTGTTGGTTTGTCTCGTGAGACAGGCTATTGATGAGCCGTTCGGGCAGACGCCACGGCTTCGGCTCATCACGCTTCGAAGTGGTACCTCTGACGGTACCACATCCCAGAATGACGACGGCTCACGCCATCGTCATCACGCTCGTGCGAAGAAGCACGTGTCGGCTGTGGTAAAGAGTAATACTACTCACCACTCTGATCACCTTCATCATCACTGCCGAACAGACTGTTTTGCAACTTACGAGTTCGTTCGTTCGGCAGTGGCCTTGGCGAATACTGAGGCGTCGCCGGTGATCGAGACGCCTCTAAAACATTGCCCGAGTCAGACACGTCTGACTCGCCAGAGTAGATGACCTCAATGTCGAGGTCATCATGCGCACGCGGTGTTGTACCGCGTGCACCTGCAGCACCTCTTTCTGCATGTGAAAAACGAGCGGCAGACGACTAATCGTCTGCCGCAGAAGCTGGCACAGGCATAGACTCTGTGTGTCTTGCGTCACCCCGCATAGACATGTTAACTATGCGAGGTCAATCTAAGTTATGAACGGAACTGACCCATCAAGTGCTCCCTGTCCCTATGGTAACAATGAGTGGCCACCATATTTTCGATAGTCACACTGTGACTATCAGTTCAGGGGGGGTGATGTAACGGGGCAGCCCGTTACATTGAATTGTCATTTGAGAAACAATGACAATAAAAATATTAAGTTGAATATTCTTTAAACAATATCACTAAAGTGGTGATATTGAAGGTTCGACCAAAGAGTCTGCTTATTGGTTGATATCTTGACGATATTAACCCACCAATCGCCGCAGGACGCGCGCAATGAGTAGTGACGAGACGTCACCATACACTCAGTTAGATTAGCATAATTAAGTTAAGTCAAACAGAGAGACAGTGGTTAAAAACTTAATTATATTTATACAACAGTTTTACTTTTCCCTTATCTACGCTTCCTCGTTT
Source organism: Hyaloperonospora brassicae (assembly GCA_947650285.1). NCBI lineage: Eukaryota > Oomycota > Peronosporomycetes > Peronosporales > Peronosporaceae > Hyaloperonospora > Hyaloperonospora brassicae. The sequence continues at coordinate 52,334 of CANTFL010000532.1, read as the reverse complement.
GCCTCGTGTACGTCTATCGGGCGCTCCAAAACCCTTGCGTTAATTTCACGCAAGGGTGTGCCCCGCCACATTCGATACCACCTTGAAGCAGTAAGGGTCATCGAAACGATTGACTTGAGAGCAACTGCATCCCAATAGCCGTGGAGGTTCTCATGCAGTCGTTGCTTGCGTCATGTACAAGAATGGTGCAACCTCGTGCACGCGCAGCAAATAATGACAGGAACGTTCACAGCACGCACCTTACCTTCACATTGGAAGACGGCGTATTGCAATAAGCAGCAGCACCCCAAGGTCTCCATCATGCTTTGCTCAGACAGTCGAAATGGAATGCGCTGTCTCCAATCGACACGCACGAAGCTTTGCCCCACGCAGTAGTGCAGCCGGCGGATCTCTAGCCCCTCGCTCTACAGACGTGCGCCTACATCTATCCTGACACGGGCGCTATCGTGTCGGGACTGCGGTCTTTGTCACACCCAAAGTGGTGCTGCAGTCGCTGTAGCAGTGTAGAATCGCTTCACGATCCACGGCTGCTATACGCTGTAGATAGCGTACGACGAGAGGAGGAGTGGCATGTCCACATCGACTTTTGATGCAGCGCACTAGTAACAAGTGGCAAAATGGACACGCACAGCGGCATTATGGACGTCAGCGTCGCTGCTGTGGGTCATAAAGCCTACAGAATCGCACGTAGTCGGAAGCCAGAGCTCGTGCGATCGTGTAGATGCAACGAGCAGTCTGCTGTCGTCCAGTCTGAACAGCGACCCGCCGCGAACAAGTCAATTAGGAAACGACTCGGCATAGTGTGACTGATACGTCCACCACTTCGTCGCCTTTTTCCATCCTAACTCGGCGAAATAATACTGAAAGCGCCAGCGCTGATCACCAAGCAATCGAATGTGCCTCTGCGTATGACCCCACGGAAACATCGAATATGTTGCCCGTATGCGTACAACGTTGGAGCAATGGGAAAGAGATTGAGCAGTCCCATGGTGTGATGGATGGTGGCGGATCGGATCTATGACCCATTTCTCACTTGGTGTGCACCATGAGAGTTGCTGACACACGCCCGTACCTTGCAACGTGATTGCACAAGCTCCAGGATGCGAGCACCAGTATTCTGTGTAAGTGCATTGAGACCGACTGTGATACGAATGTAGCCTCGTTCAGTAGCAGGACACGTGTGCTACATGATCGATCAGGTCAAAAAGCTGAACTGGCCATTGAACCAATATATGCCTTGCAATACTGCACTATTTGCAAATCGCGTTCCAGCGCAACACTAGCGAGAAAGCGACGATGAACAACCCGAAACGACCAGCCCGAAACGAGCAACCCGGGACGAGCAGCTTCTCACATACACGGATCCACGCGAGTATGAGCGATACCATTCAAGCAGCAGTCGAGTTCGATCGAATGTGGAACCATCCGCCTCGTGTTGTTTGAGCGAAATCGGCGGCACAAAGCATTCTGCACACAACATGACTGCGGCTTCATTGTGCAATGTGCCTGCTCCCTCATCTTCAGCCGCCACGACATTTGCTCTACACTTGTGCCAAATGTCCGAGTCTTCGACGGAGTCTCAAAGACGTGGAACTGCGAAAATGGCTGCGCACGCTGCGAATAGAGAGACGGCATTGTGGTGCAAAACTCTATACCTGCGATGTCTATCTACCACACAACTCCACGCCGCCGCAACGGCGACAGCTACACGCGAATACAGAAGCAAATCAGTGAAATCTCGATGGACAGGATTTGATGTGATGTTTGTTTCGGGGCACTGCTTACTTCGTACTCAAGCGGGGTCACACAACGTGTGTGGGTTACACAAAGGACGGAGTCGATTAAGAGGTTACACAACGTGTGTGGTTTCCACAAGGGAGGGAGTTCCATTAAAATGATATAAGAAAATAGTACCAGTCGTTGGGGGCCGACGTTTGTCAGCTACCGTATAACGTGATCTTTTAGGAGGTATAAATTCGAACATTAATGTCTAGAAGTAGTATGTTCTTCTTAGGTACTCTTTAAAAATAGAAGAAACAATCTTCAGTTTCCCTTTTGATCTGCGAAAGACACGTGCATTTATAAGGCGTCTTGCGATCTGGAAGAGTCTAGCATACGTTTCGCTAAGGCCGCTACTCTTAGATCAATCTATACTATGATTCATTTGAATCGTTTGGTCTCCCTGGAACAGGGCCGTTAGCACTCTAAGCTTGTTGACTCTCTGAGTCGGGTTTATGGACCAAAGTTGCCCGTAGAGTGTTAAGTCTTCGTCTGACTTAACGAGCTGTGTAGCTCTACTACACTTGGTAGCACTTGTATTTAATCTACACCTGAGTCGTTTTGACTGATCCTCTGTGAGGATGGAGCAATCCACACCCCTCTCTGAGGCCCAAAAGGTCGCTCTTGATAAGCTGACCGCGGCCGTAGGCCTTAATTATATGGATTTTTTTAGCTGCACAAGGTCCCGACGTGCTCAATGCGCGTATCGAGACCTTCATGCAGTATGAAACGGCCCTCCTTGGCAGGTTTATAACATAGTAGCGTCGGCTATGCCAACACGCTTTGTGGCAATGCCAGAAGATCAAGCTAAGCCTCGTTCCCTTCATATGGACGTTGAACATTACCCCAAGAAGGAGGAAGAAAATCTCACCCTCTGGTTCCGTAAATTTGAGATGGCCATGAAGTCTGGCCTCATCTCACTTGAGCACCAGCGAGGTTCGCTGACTATCTCTAAGCTCGATGGAAAAGCTAGAGAGTGGGCTCTGACGTTTGATACATCTGTGGGCTAGGCCTTTATTACATGGGAATCACTCAAGTTAGACCTTTTGCTAGTTTTCCCGCCGTCCAAACAGGCTTATCGCGTGCGTTCACGCTTCTTGTATACCCGTTAGGGTAAGACTGAGTGAATGGACTATGTCCAAGAGTTGAGAAATTAGGGGCTGCTATGCAGTCTGGACCTCTCCTCGAGACAGTTTATATAACTGTCTACATGGAAGGTCTTCGTAATGGCGTGGCAAAACCAAAGTCTTTTCGGGTTCGCCCCTCCAAGTTTGAGGAAGCTGTTACCAGCTCTGAAAATGCTGAGCACAACTTCAAATCGGTCAGACTTGGTTAAAATGGGTATAACCTAAGATTTGTGAGGGCAGCCTCAACAAACACCTCGGCCTAATGTAAGCCGGAGCCGAAGTATCTCAGCTATGCTGAAGATGAAGGTACATATGAGTTTGAGGTTGCGGAGCAACAACAGGATGTGAGACGATGTTACACGTGCGGAAGCACTTAACACTTGCGTCCTAGTTGTCCTTTGCGCAACCATCATCAGACTCCTATGAGTCGAAACTCCGGCCCCAACATGATGTCTAGAATGACACGGGGTACCTATAATATCCAGGAAGGCGCAAAGCTCCTTTCTGGGGTAGAACTAGCTTCTGTCAATTCTCTAGAAGGTTGAGTATACCAGAAATTAACCCCAAAGAGCTCTTGTGGTGGAGTGGTGATCGCTCTTATGAGGGTTCGATACTTACTCATTACTGGCTTCTGGAAGACCGAATAACGTAGGGGTGCTCCGATTCCGCGTTCTTGATAGCCTTCCTCATCTTGTTTAATCGTCGTTGGGGCGGTTTGCAGACTTCCAGGTGGACTCGTGTCAATTGAAACTTGACCGTGTTTGCGATGGGTTCGAGGTTCGATCTCGGTGTGGAAACCTTCACACCGCGATCGCGGTTGACGTTATTTTGTATAATTATTCACGGGATCACTTGCATACTTGTATGGTGATCGATGTGAGTCACCCTGATCTGTAACAGATCGCCTTGTCTAAACGTAGACCTTGATTCGCAAGCCTTCTGACCCCTTGAGCCGTCTCGCGATCTCGAGTCTACAGCCACAAAGGGGTTCCTGCGTCCAGTCGCAGTTGGGGTGATATTTGAGAGTCCTTAAGCGCGCCTGACCAAACAATTTAGGGACATCACTTGATTAAAGTATTTGACTTTTCTTGACGTCGGGTGGGCAGTGATCCATTCGGAGGAGAAGTCAACAAGTGTACTTTATTGGCAAATTGAACTCTGTTTGATGCTAACGAATCAAACTTAGCAATTTTATTCCTGTCTCCATGTCTTAGACATTGCATACCACGTGTCGTTCTTGCTAGAAGGTAGCGACCTTGTACTTGCGTGGTACACACTTGATACACTTGTCTGATCGCAATCGCCTTTATGGTCGCCGATCGTGTGGTGTAACCCACACTAGCTTGATCGCGATCACATACCTGATCGTTGATCAAGATCTCGACCGCCTCCTTGATCTCGATTGCCTCCTTGATCGCGGATCATATGGTGTGGCACATAACTCTCTGATCGCGATCGCTTTTCTTTGTCCACACCAACCTGATCGTTGATCCTCATCACGATCACATCCTTGATCGAGATCGCCTTCATTATCGCTGTCACCTTTGCTATTAGCGGATCCTATGGTGTTGTACACATTGCTCGGATTGCGATCGCGGCTCTTGATCGCCATCGGAGGCGTCCCCTCGACAGTAATCGAGGCTCCCTGACTTGTACCCTTCGTCAGTCTTACTTTAACCCAATATCGCTGGTCCCATCCTATCTGATCTGATATCCGGTTCTAGCTAACCGTCGAGTGGACGCGATCCGACCAGTTGTGGGACCGACGTTGCCAACCGTCTGCCAACTCGGATATAACTTGAACGCGATCCGTTCTTGTATAGCGAATTCACTGGTCGCTCCAGCACAGTCGTCCCCTGCGCCGTTAGTCGTCACACAGTGTCGATCTGACTGCGCACTTGTACTATAATATGATTAGTCCCACTTTTTTACCCTCGCCATGTCGAAGCCAAAGCCGTCCGATGCCTCCCTTTCTCCGATCAGGGTATATCGCATTCCGTTTTTGAGCCCGGAAGGTCCCTCGCCGAGTAGTACCCAATATTTCCAAGCACCCGAGTGACGACCGCTGCATTTGTCGATCTTTCGACGATGGTCGGCATATGTCTGACTTTTACTGTCGCCGAGAGGCCAATATAGATATCGCGAGGTGTTACGGCTTTCTTGACGAAACATTGATAAAAGGGAAGCACCGCGGTGATCGATTGGAGCCAGAGTTAGAAACGTAGCGCGCATCGGAGTCCATTTAAGCGGATATGTTAAGCAGCGTTTTGATCGTCTTTTTTTCGCTTTCAAGAACCCTCGCAAGCGCGGCGACGACTGCGAAGTGGTCCTAGGTAAGCGGGAAAATTGGCGGGCGATCAACGACCACCAGAGTGAAGGGTTAAAGCATTTTAAGACATTTTGTTTAATGGCACCTTCGCTCACCCATAGAAATTTTTGTCGTGACATGGCCACTGCTCGCAATTTCTGGAGAAATAGTATCAGCATAAACTTACCTCTCTTCGTCAAAAGTTGACGTCCCGGGTTGCGCAACTCGAACCAGTTCGGGCTCTCTAGAACTCCGACACAAAGAATTAAAAGGCTGCCACTGTTCGCGATCAGCAGAGAATCAACGATCTCGAATAACAGATCGCGTCGAATCCCGCGCTACGCGATCTAAACCGCGCGCAAATTGCCGATCGAGATTGCGGATTAGGTCGGCTGCGAAAAGTGATCACCAGTTACCAGTAGAAACATGCGAGCCTTCAACGTTTAGTCTAAGACCGGGCAAACGCTCGCTATCGCGCTGTCACTGATCTCGAAGTCGCTGTCGCTGGCCGCAACAAGGTTCAGTCCATTTTGTTCCAGCTAGCTTCTGACATTCCGCTTGATTTTGCTCCACGTTCAGTATCTTTGGACAGTTAGCTTCCCTGGAAAAAAAATTCTGATTTGACGTATAAGCGTTCTCGGACTTTAGGATCCTCCTCCTCTCCGATAATTACGGCCAAGATCTCGACGAGATTAACTTTGAACGCGCAATTGGCCGGCTTGACGCAGACGGATGAGGCCGAGCTGCAGATCATTATATCTAAATCAGACAATTCAGCGCCGTGTACCAAGTCGCCCGAGTCATCGAAACCCCCACGATTGGGCTTTTTCACTCGATCAGCTAAGTCGGCTTTGGCGGATAAATCCAAATGATCGGCTCAGTCAGTGCAAACATTTGAGCCTTTCCGATCCGCTGTTTCCGCACCGGCTACAATCAAGCGCGATCTACTTATCCAGCGCGATTATCCAAGCCAGTGCGGTCGCCTTAGTTAAACCCTCCGAATACACCTAGTCCATCGACCACACCATCTCGGTTGGTATCCTTCTGGCGTTCGTTCAACCGGGGGATTAATTTAAGGCTCTACTAAGGCTTAACTTATCGCGATACGGAGCAGCATATTTTAGTTACCTCCACAAAGACGTTACCAAAATCAGCGTAGAGTCAGGCTGACCCGCAGAATTAGTTCTCTTCATCCTCGCCAATGGGCGATTCGTCCAGTTCTTTAAAGAATGCTACTCGCGCAGCGCTTTCGGGATCACAATATTCTTTCCATCGACGGCTTCTTCCGCTGCAACTACAACTAGACTTCACCCACCTTTCTCCACTACCGTCATCTAAGGACTCAGCCCCAGCTCACGATAGCGCTCTCCGATACCTTTAATGACCTTTAATCAGGCAAAGGAGTCCAACTTCGATCTCCTGGGTGAGCCGTCGAGCTACTTGACGAGCAGCCTTAGTGTGTCAAGTGATGATCGCGAGGTTGTGAACGATCTCCTGGATCCCGGCCAATACGATGCGTTGCCAGCCACTCAATTTACGCGCGACCAGTGGATTCCCATGTACAATTCTCGCTTTCCCTGATCGTCTTTTTGGGTGTATAACAGGTCAGCGCTTGGGGTCAGCTATACCAGTGTTGCTACGCCAGAAGTTGATTTTATATTCAAGCATTTCTCGAAGCCTAAATCTTTTCCGGTTCCCGTATTCAAATTTTCGAAGTCATCCGCAATCCGGGCCGATCGCTATGGTCCCCACATAGTACCTCAGCGCTGATCACTTCACTATACAACCAAAAACTTGGAATTCTTACTCGAATGATCGAACTCGATCTCTTTTTGAGTTACCGGGTTATTCAAAGGTTTAATGAAAACGTTACGTGATTTATACTATCACCATCGACAGGCGTTGTGGGAATCGACCCATGTTCTTTCCGTTTCTAGTCGGCAGCTTTAGACAGGTCCAAAGTGGCCGCATTTCATTAAGTGCATCCGAAACGCCGATCGCGATCTGGACCGCGATTGAAGACAATATTTTCTTTTACCTCTAAGGTATGATCGAATGAAATTGCGACTAGAAAAATCGGTTGGACCCCTTCATCTAGCACTTCCATCCCACATATAAACAAAAAGATGGGGTACTCTGGGTCGGGATGCAAAACAACAAAAATTCCGAACTTAATCAATGTATTGTCTCTAGATGTTTCAGGCGAGTTATGGCGTAACCGGTATCGGTTTGCGATTGCAGAACATCCTAGATCCCGACCGCCCGCATCTCCGACAAATTTTATCTTTTATGATCGTCCCATTGTTGCAATTTTACTTCGTTTAATATCAATTCCATTTCACATCAGCTTCGTTTAAATTTGTTGATATTTTCTACACTCTCTTTTATTTTTTATTCATCGTCAATCATATCACTCTAGACCCCTGTCGCCTGCGATCAAAAGTCCACCGATCTTGATCACGGGTAATCAAAATATCGTTTAATTTTAATCCACGCGATCCTACCTTAAAATCTTCGATCGCCATACTCACAATATAGACCGCCTTTTACCTTAATATTTAGCTTTCCTGTATGTGATCTTTTCACCCTCCAATGCAAACCTCTTGCATCCCTTTCCATTCAACGACATATCCATCATTCACATGCATGTCTCCCTTCGTGCGACTGCATCACTTCATACTGACCCAATTTTCTCTGGCAAAAAAGATTCGTCCAAATCCACTTCATCAGCTTCATTAACTCTTAGTCGTTTCATCGGTCGATCCGGAAAAAGCTGTACAAATTTCAATTTTGACACATGTACCACTGGGAATACTTGGTCGGGCGTACTTACTATTTCTGATCTCACAGCGTGATCACCGCACTTGTCGATCACTCGAAACGGTCCGTGACGCATGTGCGCCAATTACAAGCGTACCACGCTTTCACGCGATCTAGAAATAGCCAGACTTGCGATCCGCTGCATATGTCCAGATGATCGCGATCATGAGTATGCTGATCGTCGCGATCTTGGATTTCTTTCTTCGGTCGATTGTTCACCACCGCTCTCGCCCGTATGTATTGGTGTTGTATGCGATACCGCCATCGTCGTGGATCCCGATCTCGTGAGGCGGTACTCCCTAGAGGTCACGTGGATTCATAGTTGATCGTGGGTCCCGACCGTGGATCAGATAAAGCGGGGTGTCCCCGCGAACCCGATCGTGTGCGATGTTCATCGCGTATGTCAATCGCTCGGCATATTAATCCCAATCCCTCTGCTTTTCGTCCGAAATATACAGCTTGATCGATCTAATTTTATTCTGTACCATGTGCTTCGCTGTGTTCATTGCTTGGGGTCTGCAAGCCATTTTTGTCCGTTGCTTCTGGCCCACGGTTTGATTAAACGCAAGAAAGTAATAAGACATAATTTCTGGCTCTCGATCGTGACAAATTGATATACTGGCGCTAACCTTTTAATACACATTCTTCGTAAACATCCGCGATCATTTGCGCGGTCCGATACGCACACGACTTAGGAGCCACATATCCAAAAAACAGGTCGACCCAGACTTACGTCTCTGTGCTAAAGTTAAACGATCGCGGCAACGAAGGAATATGATCCATATCCAGAATCTGAAAAGGGTACGGTGCTTGTATGTTACCCGGCGAGCCACTCCGATCGCAGGGGCGTCCTTTACATTTTCCACAACCCACACATTCTCCCACATACCGTCGCACACTTTGATATAGACATCTCCCGTGAAAGTTCGTCATGATCGACTGATAAGTTTGGTTATTACCCTGGTGGCCGCCCAATATAGCCAATTTGGTGGTGATGTGAAAATTCTGCTGCAATAACTGCGGGATCACCATTCGAACTATCTCTAAGCGATCTTCTGACTTTGTGTATGATCTGAAATAAAAGAGCAACAACCCGTACTGATCGACCTCATATTCTATAACGATTAAGGCACATGATTTTGCATCCGCTGATGTAATCGTGGATTCAATCTTGATTAGATTGATCTACTAATTAGATATTAAACTTTCTTCATGTTGCGCTAATTAATGTGCTCGATTCATATCTGTTGTACACTATAACTTTAAATAATTTGTAGCGAATGGCGTCGTCGTGCGGCAGCTCGGGTAATTGCAGTTTTCCACATCCTTTGATGAGTCTTGCGGGGTTCCAGTAACTCGTCGAGCCAAATTAGAGTCGCCAGATCTTGGCAATACTTGTCATCCATCACCATACATCATTTCTCCTTCTGTAGAGCTTCACTCGCTAATCGGTCTGCGCTCGCGTTCCAATCGCGTTTCACAAGTAAAAATTTATGAGTGGGCCAGGATCGTTGTTTCTCCATGGCGTTATGCATCATCAGTTGTAAAACCGACGCCTTGCGATCGATCTCTTCACGCATTGGTCTGGTCACTAAATTCGAAACTCCGCATTTGACCACCCGTCCTCTGATCTGATCAGTCAACAAATCAAAGCATTAAAGAAGTCTTATATACTCTGCTTTGTTGACAATTTGATCAGGGTCGAACTCAGACGCGGCAGCCAAAACCTTTATCCTGTATATAATCATACGATAGCGCTGCGTATCCCACTTTTTCTCTTCGCTCTATCCGACCCGTCAAATATGGCCACCCAGTCTCTTAAAACGATACACTTATAAATTTTTAGATTTTATGTCTTTTTTAATATTTTCCTCGACCGTAGGTAAAGGCATATTTATTTTTATGGTCGTTTCGTTGGCGCAATCGCGATGAACATTTCTTTCCAATTCTTGCCGAGGGGTTATAATTGCCGCCAGAGTACCAAGTATCTCACCTTCACCCTTGTCGCGTCGACGAATCTTTAGTGTCTAATTTGATAACAATGCAGCCCATCGGCATAATTTCCCGTTTAGACCGAAGGAATTTATCACCCAGACTAAAGTTGAACAACGCATCAGCACGTGCGACCCGGCGAGGAATCAGCATAGTATGGCATAAATCCAGCATTCCCTCCAATTTTGGTACTTCATTCTCCATCATGCCATAGTTAAGTTCGTTAGGCATTAACGTACGGCGTTAAAAAGGTAACCGGCTTGTAATTCTCTCATGTTTCCGCAGCCATGCAGGCGACAATTCCCACTTACCAGGAAAAATACTATCACCGGCATTTGATCCGAATCAAAGCTTAAGATTGGATGTATTCGATATCTTCTGTGTCAGAAAAGCAAATGCGTTCGTCGCTTTCTCCCAGGGACTTCTACGTTCCGAATTTTAATAGATCCTAGAAATAGGTACAGATCGTAATCGCCCTTATTGTCAATGTCGCCCATTCTATCTTGCCCAGAAACCTTTACTGCTCTTGGGTTGTCAGACGTCGGTCGGATCTCGTGAAAGTAAGCTTCTCGTTTTCGTACAGTACTGAGGCGTACATCGGTAATTCCTCGATGAATCATTTGTAGTATTTAAGATTTTTCAAGAAACAATTGCATCGATCGTAACGCACGAGGAAATGGCTTCTTTATAAAGGATCCTAGATCCTTTGGGTACGCCTACAATCCGTCCAAAGATACTTGATGACCTAGGAAGTGTACATTTAGTGTACTTAGAAACTCGTAGCCTGACTGATAGATGAATTCCACCAATCAGATACGTCCAGGAATCGTTCCACTTTACAATAGATATATTACCACGACTTGGCCGGTATCATTATATTGTCGATATATGACCTTCGATCAAAGACCGACGATTTTATGTCATAATTTGATTCGATGTCGGTATACTTTTTGACCAGACCTGATGACCCCGAAGCGATCGTAGTTGGACGTATACCTAACTTTGAAAATTTATATAACGCATTGTCGATCAGGCGCTGGTAAATCTGCGGCGCGTGCTTCAATCATAACGGCATCCTCAGCCATTCAAATACGTCTGATGGTGTAAAAAAACGCAGAATTCTCTCTTGCTCGCTCCGTCATCGACACCACCCAAAACCTACTTGCCTTATCCAAGTAACAATGCTGCATGGCCTCATTCATATCCTGCAGCATGTCGATGATAAAAGGCATGGGATACACCATCAGTCTTGTCAACGAATTTAATTGTCAAAAGTCGATACACAGTCATATGTCTTCTCTATTCATATTTATAATTCTACGATTGGTGATGCCTACGATGAAAGGGACAGGCGAATTATTTGTGCCGTCAATTATCCCTAAATTAAAACAGCCATCTTTATGCGGAGCTTGGGTGCTACTTGTCGTACCCTTCGTGCGATCGGATTAGCACCTATACGTCGATATCACAAAATGCTCCACGAGCCGCATGAGACAGAGCATTACCTTTGCCTATTAGTAGATGGCAATTTGACCATAATAACTGCCGAAACTTCTCTTGATCATTCGACAAGGCCCCCGTGGGTCGCCCATCTAAATATCCTTCTAGAGATTTACCGGTCGCAACCGTAACTACTTTCGGTAAGATCGCCATGTGCTGATCGAAATCTTCAGCGTACAACTCTCCACTTACGTTTCGAAATGTCGACGCGATAGAGGGCTCTGCATCCGTCCTCTCCTCACCAATTGACACGACGTCTTTCTATATCACCAGTCAAGCAGGCTTTTTTAATTCTATCCCACAATCGTGATCGCACTCCCGTCTGTATGACAGCTAGGCTTTCCTTGCAGCGAAACGTTTACACCTCGCTCGGTATCATTACCGTCGACCGTCTTCACTTCAGGGCTTGGCTCCTCATGTCAATCTCGCGACGGATCGCCCTTCATGCACCCTTGGATCGTAGAGATCGACGAAGAGGCTCGCGTTGTTAAATATACATATTCCTCGTGTCGCAAACACCACTCTTACCTGTCCCTCGCGATCTTGTCCGAATGATTTCTGGACTACTTTTGTACTTCAGCATCCATGGTAAGGGCTGCGTCGGACTGATGGATGGGTCGTCTTTCCTCGGATTTGACCCCTCTCAGTCGGTCTTTTCTGTTACAAAAAGCGTCACCACTCTGCTAGCCTCACTCGACATGATTTGTACACGCTAATCGTCTTGCTTCCCGTCATGTGTATGCTCCGTCACCAGTACCTTGATCGATCGTTGGTCGTTTTTCATGGCGCGATCATCTTTTTCACTCTCATCTATATATTGAATCAAATCTTCGTCGATCACGTGTCAACTAAGTTATAACTCGTCAGCAATGCAGTCTCTCGCCTCTTCTTCTGTCTTCACCTCTTTGCGTTTTCAATTCGTTCTCGGCGTAGGATATGATCGCTGGTCAATTAATGGTTCTTTTTACGCTTTGGGTGAGACTGCGTCTAAATCGGTTGTAGCCTCGAACCCCAATTTTTGCCATTTTGATGACGTCGCTAACCCACAGACACGCACCCCTCCGATCTAGATATCATACCCGCTACTATCTACAATCCTAGCGGGGTTTCCCACCATATAATCACCTCGCGATCACATAAGTTGATGATCTGTAACAGTTGATACTTCCAGGCCCGTTAGTCACAGTTGGTACCCACATCCGTCTCGTCTTACCTAAAGTTTAGCTTTTAATGGCGCGACAACTACCCTCACTTCTCTTTGTTTGCCGACTGGTATCACCACGTGTTGATCATTCAGGTCGATCGCCTACATTGATGATCTATCGAGTGGCTTGCGTCCCTCTAGACGAATGCGACCTTCATCGGGTAAACATAGCGTTCCGTCCGCTAGATCCAAGCGACTGTCCGCCGGAACTATAATGTCCATGCCTAGTAAAGCCTCTTGACTGGCCTGTTCACTGACCGTACGTCGAAATATTATACTGTTAAGCCGTCTAATGTGATCTTGATCATCGTGCGCCTAGTTGTCAAGTATGCGTTTTCACCTATACCGACACATTCTTGAGTCTGGCTTTCGTCAAACATGCATCCTACCATACAAGCAAAAGTGGTGTCGATTATTGACACTTCATCACCGGAATTGAACAGCATAGTGGTCTTTTCATTATTGATCGTTAAACAACTTCAGTCTACCAAAAAATCTACTTTTTACCAGTTTATTATTTCCAATACCCACGAAATTCTATGGTGCGAGATCAATATCCATCTTGACAGGTGATTGTATGAATTTGAGCAGAAGCGCAGATGAATAATGATGGATATTGGGGACCGTGCTGACCGCATTTAGTGCGAGTTTAATATGATTGGTGCATCGCCCTCCGAGATGTGACCGTTGGCACGAATGACGGGATCAAGTGACTGAGTGACAGAAAACGTCGGTTGAAGTTATGCGGATTAGTCTACTAAACGGTCAAGAGGGAGTATAGTCAAGGATAGATGATTGTCCGATCACAATCCGCAATCAAGGGTTTGGATCACCAAGTTTCAAGGACCGGATAACTTGAGAGGTGAACATCATCCGGATTACTGGATCGATAGCGAAAATGGAAGAGAGGTGAATATGGAAGCAGGCTGGAGGAGTGGATAGACAAGATCATTAAACATGCGAGGTCTCAGAAGTGACGGCGATTCGACGATGGATGCCCGATCAAAGACTCGAGAGACCGATCACGATCCATCCTGGGTGTGTAACGCTTAATTGTGTGGACATTTAAATGGTGTGGACCACATACCGCGATCCACTATGAAGCGATCCACTATGAATTGATCTAATACCCGAGCGATCCACCACCCGAGTATCGGCTGTAGACCACGTAATGCAAGAGGTTAGTGACATGGACAGGTGATATGAAACAGAGATCTAGCGAACAGATAGGCGTAGTCATAGGTTTTGGATTTGGTTGATTGACATTAAACAGAGTTTAATTTGCAACGAAAGACACGCGTCGACTTCTCCCGGGCAGGAAGAGTGCTTAGTGTCTCTGCAAGCTTTGCTCTTGGATTGTTTGGCCAGGAGGAACATCAATTTTCACTCCAACTGCGGTCGGACGCAGGGAACCTTAAGGTTCAGATTCAAGATAGCGAGACGGCTTAAGTGGTCAGAAGTCTCGCGCATCAAGCATCCACCCCTGGACAAAGGCTACTCTGGGAGAGCGCCCAAGTATACATGCGATCGAGTGAAGAATTTCCACTCGATCCACCCCCACGTTTGAACGGGTGAAAGATTTTCAGCCAATCAACTCCTATCCCCAAATTGGCCAAGCTTAGCTTCAGCTCAAGTCCAGCAAGAAGAGCGCAACCCGCCCCACCGACGGGTACAAAAGGAGAGAAAGAAGCCACAGAGCACGGAATCGGGGTACCCCTTCCATTAGTCGGTCGTACGGGCGCCAGTGGAGAGTGTGGGTCACAAGGAATCGGTGAGCACCACTCCACCACAGAAACATCATACCGTTTCTTACTTAAAAACATTGGGATGCAATCATATATATCACGTATTTGAGCAAACGTATCGGCCTGGTCGTTTACCTCTTGATCCTTTACTCGTTTTTCAACGAGTGCGTATATGTAGAGCCCAGAGCGCTCGGCTCGTACCTGATTTAGTATCCTGAAAAGAGTCCTTGTTCAACCTTTTTTGCCTCAGACGAAAATATTCCTACGTGCTTGGTAGGCACATACCACTTGTGCATCAAATTGTAGAACTCTTTTAAAGGGCACTTGCTACTCTCATGCACTTTTCCGCAAGCCGCACACGCGTAGAAATACTTGTCTTATGGATGCCCTTTATGGCCGCACTTCTGTAAGGTCAATTTTTTCCAGCATCCACGGTCATTACGATTGATCGATCCACATTGAGTGTAGTCTTTGGATTATACTCATTCACGACGTAACTCCAACCGATCAGCGTCCTCATGTGACATACTATGGTCTGGGTTTGACCTCACTTAAATGGATGCAGTGTTCGTTCAAACCCTACGCCGGTCCGCATCATCATCCGACCCATTTGAATCCGACTCCTAAATGCTGCTCTCGCATTCCACCATGATCGCTCGAACTGCTCAGGTTAAATTTGACAATGCCTGACAATCGTGATCTTTTGATCGCTATAGAATTATTTACGGCTCCATCGACACCTTCGTGTACCGTTTTTCATCCGCTAATACGCCCGCAACGTTGCTTCCATGTCGTCGGCATCCAAAAATCGCAGTCTAGTCAACTGTTACATTAAATCACGATCGTCTAGCGTAACAAAAAGTGTTTCACATATTCACGCTGCGTAGCGTGTCTTCCATCTCGGTTCGCGACCATAACTCAGATAGCTGCCATTTAATCGGTGCAGATACTCCAGTGAGGTTTCGTCCGGTCGTTTGCGCGCGTGGGAATTTGTCTGGAATTTGATACAACATATCTTCCATATTGTACCATGAAGCCTTCGAGCAGATACTTCCACGTGCGACGAGTAGTTCGACTTAATTAACTGAGATAATTCTGTGTCGGTCCAGTCAGGAGATCAACGAACACCAGCAAATTTTCCTTATCCGGTATTTGGTCCCTTACGAACGCTAACATGATCTTGCTGATTCAGCTTCTGGCGCGATTTTCGTCTCAAACTTTGCCGTAAAACTTTTTCAGTTCGCAGTTCGGAGATCACAGAATAGCGAATGCATTGGAAAGACGGTCATGAATTCATCGATATTTTGCAGTTGCCAGTTATTGACGCCTCACGTTCTCCTGCTTCGAATCATACGGGGGTTTTCTTCCAGGATCACCAAAATCCGATCGGCCTCGACTTGATCCGACCGATTTTATCTCGATATCCGAGAAGCTGATTTACCGAGCTTGTGGCAACTTAATCGTTTGGCTAAGAGAGATCGCTTGAAAAGCTTCACTCCGTCGTCTCTGTTCGAATAGCTCTATTGTGTTTCGATGTAAGATAGTAGGTGGACTTGGATAGCGATGTGTCACCTCCGGTAACGCTTATAGCAGCCGATCGCGACTCGACCTCAATCCCTTTTGCGCGATCGAGCAGATGATCGGATCTGCTAAGGCCTAGAAACCTTTACTTAATAACGATGAAGTCGTCTGACTCGATCTCAAATTTCGCTTAGGCAGACTGCGACGATCAATGGTGGTATAATCTCGGTATTTCCGTGATTGCGGTAATAACATAACCTTCAACTAAAATTTTGTCGGTGTATATTATTGAATTTTCATATAGCGATAGGCATAGGTAAGTGGTCTAACCTTGGTATCACTCCAACAGTTTCCTCACTTCGAAAATTTATGCCACAAATCCAGCTTCATGCAACGGCTGCATGATCCCGTAGATATTCTATAGCACGTTCGATGCATTACCCGGGGTCTATGGACCTTGAATCTCGTCTATCAGCTTTGGCTTCAGAAATTGGAATACTGGGTCACTTAATAGTAAATTATCAATCATCTTTTACTCGTACGCCTTGGCTAACTGTTCCATTTGCCACCCTTAGGCCTGCATTTCGTCTTTCACAAACTCAAACGGCTTCGGGATCTTTCTCTAACATTCATCGCGTAGGTCGCGTTTGGGCGTTGTTGTTTTTCACCCTCGCCGTCCTCGATTTTTATTTTTTCGAAATGGCATGTGTGGCCTTGGACAACTTTTGCTTACTTAAGCGATGAAGTTTCACCCTGCGAATTATGCTTTGTCGCACGATCTGCAATGGTCTCCGAAGGGCCCTCGGTAAGGGTCGATGTATTTCTTTTAGAATAAAAAATATATTTTCCTCTTATATTATCTCAATACCAGAGCCCCTTTCAAAACTCTGATGAACTATAAATATTTTAGACTCACGTGTCCGTAGGGATTCCTTGCCCTTCGATGCTTCCATTCTAATACAGTGTTGATCGTTACATGTTTACTTAGTAACTCACCGTAAAAACTTGAGTCACCCAAAGATTCAGGCATCAGCCCTATTGTGGTGGAGTGGTGATCCCTCTTTTGATAGTCGATACCAACTCTCTACTGGATCCTGGAAGACCGAATAACGTAGGGGTACTCCGATTCCGTGTTATTGATAGCTTTCCTCATCTTGAATACCCGTCGGTGGGGCGGTTTGCAGACTTCCAGGTGGACTCGTGTCAATTGAAACTTGACCGTGTTTGCGATGGGTTCGAGTTTCGATCTCGGTGTGGAAACCTTCACACCGCGATCGCGGTTGACGTTATTTTGTATAATTATTCACGGGATCACTTGCATACTTGTATGGTGATCGATGTGAGTCACCCTGATCTGTAACAGATCGCCTTGTCTAAACGTAGACCTTGATTCGCAAGCCTTCTGACCACTTGAGCCGTCTCGCGATCTCGAGTCTACAGCCACAAAGGGGTTCCTGCGTCCAGTCGCAGTTGGGGTGATATTTGAGAGTCCTTAAGCGCGCCTGACCAAACAATTTAGGGACATCACTTGATTAAAGTATTTGACTTTTCTTGACGTCGGGTGGGCAGTGATCCATTCGGAGGAGAAGTCAACAAGTGTACTTTATTGGCAAATTGAACTCTGTTTGATGCTAACGAATCAAACTTAGCAATTTTATTCCTGTCTCCATGTCTTAGACATTGCATACCACGTGTCGTTCTTGCTAGAAGGTAGCGACCTTGTACTTGCGTGGTACACACTTGATACACTTGTCTGATCGCAATCGCCTTTATGGTCGCCGATCGTGTGGTGTAACCCACACTAGCTTGATCGCGATCACATACCTGATCGTTGATCAAGATCTCGACCGCCTCCTTGATCTCGATTGCCTCCTTGATCGCGGATCATATGGTGTGGCACATAACTCTCTGATCGCGATCGCTTTTCTTTGTCCACACCAACCTGATCGTTGATCCTCATCACGATCACATCCTTGATCGAGATCGCCTTCATTATCGCTGTCACCTTTGCTATTAGCGGATCCTATGGTGTTGTACACATTGCTCGGATTGCGATCGCGGCTCTTGATCGCCATCGGAGGCGTCCCCTCGACAGTAATCGAGGCTCCCTGACTTGTACCCTTCGTCAGTCTTACTTTAACCCAATATCGCTGGTCCCATCCTATCTGATCTGATATCCGGTTCTAGCCAACCGTCGAGTGGACGCGATCCGACCAGTTGTGGGACCGACGTTGCCAACCGTCTGCCAACTCGGATATAACTTGAACGCGATCCGTTCTTGTATAGCGAATTCACTGGTCGCTCCAGCACGGTCGTCCCCTGCGCCGTTAGTCGTCACACAGTGTCGATCTGACTGCGCACTGGTTCTGTTGGTCCGTTAATGAGTAGATTGGAACAGGCATTAGCTTATAAATGCTCTGTGCCCGTCAGCTCAGATCGTGGATATAGGGCTAATTTTTTAGTCGCCGAGACAAAACTGAAAGGCTTGGAGAAGCATTGGTCAATATCAATCGATTTGTAGCATTATGCAATTATGCACGATGTCTTTCCCTGTGGGAAAGTCAGAGACACGCTGAAGCGCTGAAGACACATGAGCATGACTAAATTAATTTTAGTTTAGCGAATAATATTCGCGTCACCGTATTTAAAGCTGCGTTGAGCCTATATGAGAAGTTTTTGATCTTTGAAAGCATTGAGCGATGCCTCGTCCTCTATTTGAAATCGAGATTTGATAACATCCTAGGTATAACCTGGCTTAAACGCCATGAGCCATGGATTGATTCGAGGTCAAAGACATTAGGCGCCACGCGCAATATTCCTAGTAAGCTTTGGAGAGTCACATACCCACCTTTTCTAGGTAACAAAAGCGCTATCGGCGCGAGCCATTGACAGCGGATGTCAATGTGATGTATATCAGTATGTCGGAGTTGGTTATCTTTATTGCCAATGACATCAATATTGAGTGGAGTTCTTTCACCTAATGTAAAGAGAGCTGTACTACGTTGAGTGATACTCATTGTGATAATGAGTCACTGCATGCTGCAAGCATGGTTGACCTAGGGCCGATTCATCAAGAATGTAATTCCTCTGATGTAAGTTAGTGACACGTTAAATTCAACCGAGTGAGGCCGGCCGAGGTTGCATTTCATTTAATGTCGGTAATGGTAATGATGGCGAGAAGCCAGATTGTTCAGGGCTAGATCTAGATGCTGTACGTGAAGTGATACGTGTAAAATCACTGGGTGAAGTGTTCGAGTTACGTAACACTTCAATAGATGTCGTTCAAGTTATGAACTCTCTTATAGAGCGTGCTGAGATAAATGGCAACCACGGGGACCCTACTGTCTCAGTCTTTAGGAGGCGTAAAAATTTATGTGAGGAAACAATCATAGCATTGGGTGGCAACTGTTATGCGCCCAACGTCTAGGACGTAACGAAGTGATAATAGTAATAATACACTATATACGCTTGTCAATGGGTTGACTGGCCAAATTGATGGCAATATTAGTCTCGATACTCTTACATTCTTGGATACTCTATTTGACATAGACGAAATGTCTGACGGCGAATTTATTCAAGCCTTACAGGCAGGAGAATTTTCCGACTTAGTGGTCATTAGTACGGATATTGAGTTGAATTCATCTTCGTTATTGGACGAGTCTGTCCTCTAGGACACAAAGGTGGCATTAGATTCCCGTATTGGATCTTCGATCCTTACGGATTATCTTGATCCGTTCTATCCTTTGGTAAAGGAGTTTCAGGGCGTGGTGTGTTACAACCCACCGTCCGTCTTACCTCCAGATAGAGATGTACCTCATGAAATTGACTGAGTTCCGGGAATTACATACTGTGCAACAAGTCATTGGCCTTTACCGAAGGAGCAGTGTGACGTCATTGACGACTTCTTTCGTGCAAGGCTTGCGGCAGGAATGGTACGAGAGAGCAAATCTTCCCATTCCGCACCGACCTTCTGTGTCAAAAAGCCCAGTGGGAAGTGGCGCATTGTTCCAGCTTACAATAAGCTTAATGTGGCCACCATCCCGGCTCAGACACCAATTCCGAAGAATGTCGTTCTTCAGAATAATATGGTGTTAGGTACAATGTACCGTGCGCTCAACTTAGTCGATGCTTATTTCCAACTTCTCATGCGAGAAAGCGATAATTCGCTGACAGTGGTCAGTCCTCCAAGCGGTATGCTCTGGGAGTGGCTTGTTATGTCGCAAGGGTTATCAAATGCCCCGGCTAATTTATATCGTCTTGTGACACAATTGTTCAGACCTCACAGACATTATGCATAGACGTACTTTGATGACATCTCTGTCCATAGTCGTGCTATGAACGGTCGGTCGGATGGGGTCAATCCCATTGACCATTTACGAGCGGTGGTCGAGTGCATGCGTATGAATAAGTTGTACTCCAACGCGTCTAAGTGCAACTTTGGTGCAGAACGGATTCCTTTTTTAAGGTGCTATATAAATAAGCGAGGCTTTCGGGTGGATCCCGATAAGTTGAAAGCCATTGTTGATTGTCCACTTCCACAACACTAAAAGGAATTGCGTAAGTGGATTGGCCTTGCCAATTACTTACACAAGTACAGTTCGAATTACGCAGACATGGCTCGGCCATCAATCAATCTCTTTAAAAAGAATGTGCTGTGGTGGTTATCTAGCTCCAAGCACGATGCTTTTCAAAAAGTAAAGGAGAGTCTCCTTCATGCGCCAATCTTGGCTTTGCCTGATTGTGGCAAAGCGGTCACAAAGAAATCTCCTTGGGACTGGGATCGGCAATCCAAAGGGTCACTCGCTCTGGTAGGCCAAGAATGTTATGATTGGTGGATACAAGCTGGGATAGGTGGCTGGCAATAGCGTACCCAATCCCCAAGTGGACAGGATCGCCCAGACTGGGATGAGGCTATAGGGTTGTCACACCCGTTGTGATTACGCAATCCGTCGTGAGACATGGCAATACAAGACCCTCGATCTCATTAGGAGACCGAGATCCTAACCCAGGATCGCAAGCCTGATCTCCAGCTGCGATCAGCTAAGTGGGATCCCGATCCGCTAACAAGATCCACTTCCGCTAGTAGGATCACGATCCGCTAGTAGGAATACGATCCGCTAGTAGGATCCCGATCCGCTAGTAGGATCCCGATCCGCTCATAGGATCCCGATCCGCTAGTAGGATCACTAGGATATCTTGGGTGGGCCACAAGAAGATACAGTGGATATACTGGGTGCGGACCACATAAATGCGAGGGTACGATCTTCCTGGAAAGGCGACGCGTGTCATCTAGATTTAGATATACGGATAGACATAGGGGTAGGGTTTTAGGTTGGTTGGTTGACATTAAACAGAGTTCAATCTACTTTTCAAGGCATACGTTATCTCTTCCAAGTAGGATCTTTCGCCCCCCGTCGAAAAAAGAGTCACGCTATACGTCTACACGAGTGCCACACCTGGATTGTTTTGGCCAGGTGAATTCAAATACTCTCAAGCAACATCAACTGCGACTGGACGCAGCAAGACACGTAAAGTCAAGGCGCAAGATTCGCGAGAAGGCTCGCGAATCAAGCTATCACTTAGTGGACAAGGTGATCTCGTTGAGATCAGGGTAACTTATATTATCACCCACAAGTACCCCATGATCGCGTGAATATTTCCGCACGATCACAACCCCATCTCCAACACGGTCAAGTATTCCTTCGACACGAGTCCACCTGGAAGAGTGCAAACCGCCCTACCGACAGGTACACAAGGTGAGGAAGGCAACACCCACGGAATCGGAGTACCCCCTCCGTTAGTCGGTCGTCCGGGCGCCAGTGTAGAGTTGGGATCGACTCATAAATTGAGCGATCGCCACTACACTACATGATCCTGATAGATATTTCAGTGTCGTCTGTGACGCATCTGACTTTGCCATAGGCAGCGCTCAGTTACAGACAGATTTTGATAAACGGGAAAGCATCATTGCGTTTGAGTCTCGACAGCTGAAGTCTGCATAAAAGCACTTTTCTGTTTATAACAAAGAGCTACTTGCAATGAAGTATGCTCTCGTCAAATTCGCAGTTCATCTTCTTGGCTCGAAGCCGGTTGTGATTTATTTAGATCATGCGTCCCTACGCACTGCGACCCAGTCGCCTCACCTCTCACAGAGAATGGCTCGTTGGTTTTCCTTCTTTGCCGAGTACATCTTCGAGGTGAAGTATAAGCCGGGAAAGCAGAATGCTTTGGCTGATGCGTTGTCACGCAGGCCTGACTATGAGCTTGCTCATGTTAAGACTCTGTCGTCGTCGGTCACTGACTAAATCCGTGCGGCATATTCCACGGATGAACATTGTATAGCTCTGCATCGTGCTATAGGTAGATAGGAGTTTAAGGACTCGGACATAGAATTGCCGGTACGATTACGTGCGAGGTTACACCGATATTCTATCGAACAAAGTCTGTTGTGCTATAGCACGGATGTAAAGGATTACCTTCGCATCGTTGTACCTTATCATGATGAGGAATTGAAGTATCGCATCCTCTATGAGGCACATGATACTGCGTTGAGTGGTAATCTCGGTTGTGAGAAGACCTTTGACCTTTTTAGCCAATTTCATTGGTGTCCCAAACTATACAAGTGGGTGAGCCTATATTTTCGTACGTGTAAAACGTGTCAACGGGTGAATCCCTCAGCTCATGCGGCTGCGCCGCTATCTTCTCAACCCATAACCTCGGGGTGTTACGAGTCCATCAGAATGGACTTCAAGTTTGGTTTGCCAAAAGAACCACATGGCAATCCGGGTAATTTGGTCTTTGCCGACTGTTGAGCAAGATGGTTCAATTGGCGGCGGTGCCGGATACCATTGATGGTGAGGGTACAGACACGCTGTTTATTGATCGAGTGTGTCGACAACATGGTTTGCCGTTGGCAATAATATCTGATAGAGATCATTGCTTCACCGGGAAGTTTGTAAGTCCATCTTCAAGGCTCTCAGCATACGATTGAATATGTCCACAGCGTATCGTCCACAGACCGATGGTCAAACCGAGCGCGTAAATCGCATCATCGGTGATATTTTGCGCAGTGTTTGCGCTGAAATGACTAACCGTTGGAGTTCGATGCTCCTTGTCGTTGAGATCGCGTTAAATAATGCCGTGCATGCCTCCACCGGCTATACACCGTTCTATGTGATGGTCTCACACACCCTCGAGTTCCGTTAACGCTACCACTGCATGATTCAGGGCTCGGTGAAGGAGGAGTTGACGATCGTCTTGCTGATATAAGCCCTGCTACTGTCCAAATTAGGTAAGCGAGTTTCTCGCAAAGCGATTGAATGTCTTACGACATGTGCGTGATGCACTGGCTGATAGCCAAGTCAAGCAGAAGAAACAAGCTGATGATCATGGCAGAGGTTGTATTGAACTTTATGAGGTCGAAGACCAAGTTCTACTCAATGCTAAACTACCTACAGTTGTAGTGTCTGCTGTCTTAAGACAAAGTTGCGTCCACGCTTCATTAGATCATTCACAGTCGTCGCCAATAAGGTACTTGCATATTTGCTAACCTTCCGCCTAAACCGCGCACACATCCAGTGTTATACGTTGGCTTGCTCAAGCCGTATCGAGATTTGTCCCACGTGAACTTGAAGGCGCTTGCGCCGCATAGGTCGGCCTTTTCATCGGTAGCTAAATTCGTATCAGGAGGTCAAGCTGAGCCCCCATCCGGGTTTTTCCCAACTTTAATGCCTGGACACGGGCTTAGTTCGCATTAACGCCCCAACACGGAATTGCATCGCGTTGAGCGCACTCTGGGTTTTTTATAATGTCTCACGGAGACCACTTTGCTCGAGAAGTACCTTCTCATGCTCCACCTTCGGTCCACAGACCGCCACCGACTCTGCTTGATAAGCAAGAGAACCGCCAGTAATATGTGGAACGACTCCTGAAACGACGTCGTCGTCAAAGTCAATACTAGTATCTGGTGAAGTGGCGAGGGTTCCCGGAGTCGATCAGCTCATGGAAGTTTGAGATACCCCATTGTCAGGATTGCCCGTACGCCTTAAATGTTTTGAACATCGCGGCAAGGGTTTTCCTGTGATCAAAGCCGCTTCTTACCATAAATGGTGGGAGGTAGCAGGCCGCTTCGCATCATAAGGTCGGAGCCCGCGGATTTCGGTGTAGCCGAATTCTAGCGCATTAGACCACGCAGTTGGCCTCTGGCCTTGAGCTTGGCGTATTCTTATCAAAGCTTCCGTTTTAAACAAACACCATACACATCGGCACTTGCTCTTAGAGCTGTCATGCTGCTGAGGTGTCGCTTGCAGTACACCCAGCGGACGAATGAGTTGTCCTCCTCCTTATGGCAGCTCACCGGCGAACAACAAAATGGGCACGCCCTTAATCTGTCAAACTAAAATACCATGAGCAAGGTTCTCAAGGTCCGCCTAGTAATATTTTTTTCTGGTCAGATACCTCTCATGCAGAATCCGTCAAAAGGCGATGTCTTCTGGCAACTTAGCCTTTTAAGGCAACGACCTATGTTGACTTGATAAGACCTTCTGTTTGACGGAGACGATACTCCACGTAAGAAGTTGAAAACACATAACCGCTTTAGTTTGGAATGAGCCTGTCGGTCTGAGTGCGACGAAAAGCTTTTTCCTCACGCTGGAGAATAAACTTCTATTCATCGTCGAGCGGGTTGGTGATGATTTGTTCACCTGCATCTTTTGCCTGATTTTGCGCCATTGTCGCGGTATTTTAAACACGTTCAACAAACGGAGATGGTGCTGTGAGCAGTCGAACCTCAGGCACTGGACGGTTAACATTGTCCTTTCATCCCCGAAGACATTGATATCGCTACCACAGTCCACATCATCATCAAAGTCGAGGTAGATGAAAAGACCCCCAGACACGTTAGGCGGCGATGATATGATGTTTCGTGTTTATGCAAACCGTGAGATCAAAGTATACACACGCACCAGTTCGAGGAAAGAATTCGATCGACGTTTCGTGGTAACGTCAGTCTGGTGGGACAGGATGTGACGGGGCTCCACAAACGAAGTGTAAAACGGGTTCAATAAAATGTAGGGTACACAAAAAACGGAACATATTAAAAATAATACTAGAAGACCGTATCAGTTGTTGTGGGAGCACGTATGTCAGCCACCGAATAAAGAAATCTTACATGAGGTTAGATTTTGGACATTAGAGAGTAGATTAAGTACGTTGTTCTAAGTTGTTCTTTCAGGTCAAAAGAAGAAATAAATGTCAGTTCTCAATTCAATCAACATGAGACACGTGCCTTACGAGGCGTCTACGATCAGTAAGAGTATGCAACGCCTGTAAAGGTAGCTACTCTTGAGCACTCTATGCTGTGATATTTCTGAATCGTTTGGTCCACTTGACGCAAGGACTGTTAGCTCTCTGATCATGTTGACTCTCTGAGTCAGGTTCTTTATACCAAAGTTGCTCGTAGAGCGTTAAGGCTTCCTCTGACTTAAGGGGCTGTGTAGCTCCGCTAAATATCGACTCTGAGCATGATTTATTGGGATCAGTTAATTATCACAATGCACATCCTTGCTTGCTCAAGTCCAAAATGACGCACGATTACACCCGTGATGGTACTAATTGTACCTAGGATCAGAATTTGCTAATTTTAGACAACGGATACTCTACGACAAGTGTCGTCCATTAAGCGCAAATTGGCCGCGCCATGCCGTTCCGTGATAAGTCTGACATCACTTCCACCAGTGCACTCATCAGGATAGCCATTCTGTGCTTCTAGCCAGTTTGCCGAAAGCTTCGCGGGTCTCCGAGAAACCCAGGTGTCGGCCTTTTTCCTAGCGGTAAAACTTCATCGAAATATGCTTTATCGTTCAAACGGTGAGCCATGACTGTCTAAGACTTAATATGTAAGGACTGAAGCACGTTATATGTAGGCATTGTTGGCTTGCCACATATGCACCTCGACCGAAGCTACAGTTTTTGCATCAGAAGATCGCCGAAAGCATATCCACCGACGCATCACCTCACGCATCGTAAGATCCCCAGAAGAGTTTAGTACTTTGCAGCTCCCGTACCCGAATCAATTTAGCAAAAGTAGCGTCGACTGGAGGGCTACTCTCTTATTGACGAGGTCAAAGTTTACGCATCAGTATCGTTTGCTTGGAAAACTGGTGTTTCTACGACCGAGTCTCCACGGGGTGTCAAGTCATAGAATGTGTCATAGTTGTGTGGTGAATTTTGCGTGTGGTCGTCGCGACAGGGCGACGACCACAGTACTTGCTCTTTCGAGATTTTATTAGATTTTCATTGTTCCTTTTTGCACAAAATACTTCGGATTTTTTGTGTAGGGGTTGATGTAATGGAGTGTTACCGTAGCACACCTTGCTAGGTGCGCTCTAGTAGGCCCATACATAGAAATATTTGATTAAGTACACGAATCGTATTATTTGATATACGGTGCGGTCGAGTAGGCGGCTACAACGGATCGTGTTTTTTTGTTAACAAGTGGGATTTAGACATATTACTATCCAATGGGTTGCGAATTTTACTTGTGAGGTTCCCCTGCGTTCAGGCCCCACTCGTAATCAGGCTTGATTTATCAATACAATACTCAGAATTGAAATCAATTATAAGCACGCACTTGTTGATCGCGTGCTCCTCTCACTTACTTGTAATACCTCTGGTGTGTATAAAGTAACGGGGTTCTCGATTCGTTATATAACTCATACGAAGTGACTTATTGTGGATAGGTGATATAAACTTGCTTCACCCGCATGGTTCTCGACTAGTAGAGCTGTTGAGACGAAACAGACTCAATACGATTCTACCGGCCGACTTACGCGTGCCTACCCGAACCCAGAGTATATGGACCTCTATTAGAACGAAATGGTAGAAAAAAGGCCCTGTAAAGGATAATTCGTCGAGATAATCGAAGCCACCCATGCTCCTCGCATCGATGATGAGCGAATGCAAGGCTCATTCGCTCAATCGATCTTGGTGGGGCGTGTCAAAACTTTGGCCATAAATTTCAAGTTGCAGGAACTACATGTGTTTGGGTCGTTAAATGACTTTTTGACCTGGCTTAAATATACGTTTGAGCCCCCTCGAGCAGCATCCAGGGCTCAAACAGAACTTTTGAAACACAAGTGGCTTAAATAATGTGCAAGCTAGCTCTCAGCATATTCGCTATCTTGCGAGTTACAAACGATCAAATTGGTTCAAGAACACACGCTGATAACGTTTTCATTAACAATCTTATCTACAGGACCGATAGGAACCTCCTGTTCTACCTCGATCTGTACAAGCTAAAAAAATAACCTTTTTCTGCGAAGCAGGAATATTTTGGTGTAAGACAGGTATATGCTATATTGAGCTTTTGTCGTTGATCAAGACGACAAGAGGGTATAGGTACAGAGCTTATGAAACTCTCGTACATTGATAGCGAGAAACCTTGCTCTTTGAATGGAAAGCGGTTGCAGAGATGCAATCGATGTCAGAAGTAAGGACACTATGTCTGAAAATGTAGTGCTTCGAGCGCAGTACCTCGCATTGCTAAGAAAATTGACCAACCGCCTGCCAAAATGGGCTGCGGACGTGGGTCCAATGATGTTGCAAAATTACAATAGCGAGGTGAACCGTAAATAAACGGTCGATTTTAGTATCGAAAAGATTCATTACTGATCCAGCAACCTCAAAACAATTTGAAAGTCCCTCGACAAAAATTTGCTCGACACACACACTCATCGTGTCTCTCTTCACGTGGTGATGCGTGATGCATCATCATCTTAGAAATGGAAAGACAAACAAATAAGAACTTCGTGTCCCAGCTGTTTTGTGTGGCTTCCATTTAATTACTTTATGCAAGTCGATAGATAATCGTCGGCTCAAGTACGCTGACCGCGGCATCCCTCTAACAAGTATGCCGATGCGCCTTACAACAGATGCATCCGTAACAGTTCAAACGTAGAACATGAATCGACTACACATTAAAAGAAACATACGATGATAAATTTATCGTGCTGTTTTGAATAAAAAGTCAGTTCAATCTAGTGATTACGTTGCTTTGTAGGATGGAGCCAAAATTAAGCGAAAAGCATCAATCCGTAAAGATACCTTCCAATTGTTTATCATATCGCCATCTTTCGAGCGTCTTGGAGCGCTCACAAGCGTGTTAGTAGTCTAATAGTAAGTACTATGGGCTCACATGTGATACGGTCGTTTGCACGACTACACAACGAGTTAGTGTATCTAATCACGACACAGTAAATCTAGTTTTTGGCGGTGGTGTAAATGTATAGGCAGCGCCAAAGGTCCTCCCTTGAATAAGTCGAGTTGACTGGGACATGGATGCGTGCCTAGCGAGCAGCATCAAAAGCATCTGGAAAAGAAACATCTGCCCAGATTCGGCAACACGGTAATCCTAGGTCGACCAGAGGGTTGAGTGTTAAGAAACTGTCTGTCATAGTCCAAGCATAGAAGTTTTCGTCATGAAATAAGACACTACGTACTTAAGTAAGCAAATGTTGAAGCAGAATTGATTGAGGAACCTGATTCTATCACTCTTAGGAAATAAGCACTCAGCAGCTGCGGAGACAAGCCTACAGGGAGTAAACGAGACACTGAGTGGATTGATGAATGACTGATAAGCGATAACACGATAAATCTGATAGCGCTTCTGAATTCATGTTTAGAGATAACTTAGTTTTCGACCATCGAACCTAAACGATATTATTGTGATCTTAGTATTGGCAAAGTCGAGCAGATCTGAGTACTTGAGGTAGAGACTGTGCTACTGATAGATTTTCGGCGGTGATCAATGCTGAGAGCGGACGGGTTCTCAGCAGCTAATTGATGGGCAAAAAGGCCTCGATAGGAGATTTGGATAGATTGGTACACGTCTCAATCCTGGGTCACTTCAGGCAAATTCTTTTTGCATGGGTTCGATTAAATTAGAGAATGCATTCCATGAAATAGCACCGTGCAAATTACCTAAGGAGAAAGACAGTAGACAAAAAATAGATCTCAATCCGTGCTCGAAGTTCTGTAACATGAAGCAGTGACAACCGCCTCGCGAAAAAGTACTAGCTATCGACAACTTCTTTACTGATATTTCAGTAGGGGATTATGTGAGGATACCAACTTTCCCTTACAGCTCTTCAAATACTGTGTGCGTAGACAGAATCGAGGATAGATATTAGCGGACGCATTTAGATGTTGACGCTGCAACGATACCGGCTCAGACCTTAGCAACGACAAGGAGTGTAATCATATATAGTACGTCAAAGAGGCTGTAAGTGGATACTTATACTACAAGCGATAAGTGACCCCCTTCCGCAACAATAAACTGACGTAGAAAATGTTTGCGATCAGTGCGATATTTGACGCAAGATTACGTCGACAAAGTATGCATTCTATTTGATCAAAGAATTTAGGTAAGAACACGATATTCAGGTAACGGTACGTCCGTAAGCGCCTTTCGAATGTGCGTAGAAAGACAAGAACGCCGATATCAAGAATTTTGTTTGCAGTATTTAAAATCGCACTTTGTAGTAGATCGATGATATAAGAGCCCATTCGTGAATTTATTAAAATAAATAAGTTAACGACTGCTATGATCTCGAATATGTCATAGGACTGACTAAGCTTCATTTTTTGCTATGAAATTACTCAGGGTGTAAAAATTACTTAAACTGGCGCTAGCGTCATCTTTTTCTATGATTTGAAAGATATAGTGTTATTTGTAAGTTAACTGTCAGCGTTTTTTCAGTGTCATTAAGCAAATATAATTGGATTATTACTTGTAGATTTAGATTGAGACATGTCGGTTCATGTGGTATGTGACACTATCAATTGTTACTGGCTTCGCGGAAAATAGTGAGCCCGAGAATACGTCAAACGAATTTTGATAAAGTATCGCGTCAGCTGCACCCGTTCAAAGCATTTTTACGCTCATGACAAAACCTATCCAGCCATGGTGTTTACACGTACATATCTGAAGAGGAAATTCAGATATATATATATATATACTCTGAATACGGAATACTTAAGATCATGAATACCACCTGATTCCAATTTTTCGTATAAGTTGGCGGTGATGGTGGCCATCCATCGTACAGTATCATTTTGGCGAGAAACATAAGGTTCATGATACTAATCGGATTAATGCTCTTTCTAAGCCCACCTAATATATAGTCGGCTTCCTAACTCAAAAATGGTTCACTAAGTTTTGCGATTATGACGTCAAGTGAATTTTTCAAATACGTTTCAATGACGTGAAGAAGTCGAACGCACAAATTTAAATTTGCGCAGTCATTATTCAATCAACCGTTTGCGTAAATGTAACAATTAGAGAGTTAACAGCTCCGTATTAGTGAAAATATAATCGATACACAACTTAGACAAGAAGGTATATCTGCTGTAGAAAAGTGATAAAATTTGCGGCTTGCCATGCACAATTTTCAAAGTTTGCCTGCCATTAGTGTATGAGTGTAACTATGACTCATTTAATCATTATTTAAATTTGAAAATAATTACCCTTAGACAGCATCGAGACTATAATTACCGCGGTAACGTTAAATTTGCATAATATTGAACGTGTCTGAGAAATTATTATTCAGCTTGATTATACACGATGTAATTGATACTCGAGTAATACACGAACAGTGTTTATAGTCCGTTTCTACTTTTAATATTAATAAACGAAGTAGACGGCACAATTAGCTACCTTTAGCTACGCATGTTAGTATAGGAGGGCATACATATATGTTCGTTGATTTAGAGGTCGACCGGTCGTTCCCTTGGTGTTCATAAAGTGTCTGTACATCGTCATACAACGGATCAAATACTGCAGAGTATTATGACAATCCTCGCGTTACACACCCGTCACTTGATACAAGTAAAGTTGGTCAGAAGCTGGGTAATATATCTGCATGAGATTATGCAGCTACAATATCACAGCATTAGATGCAAAGACACACGTCCTTGACGACGCTGTACGTATTTAGTGTCTTAAACAATTTCAATAAATCGGCAATAGGCGTAATGCCTCAGACATTCAGTTTGTAATTCGCATTGACTAAGCATCAAAGTATAGATTATAATACATGGACATGCATGTTTTTTTTAGTAGTATAGCGAGATCCACAAAATACATCAATGTATCGTTTAAAAAAGATAAGCCACACGTGCGCTTGTAGAGAGGTTGCTAGACATCAGTCCTAATAGATAGGTATAGAAGCCTACCAACTATTACAGTCTAGCGTTTCCACCTCACTGATGCAATTCTAGATGTTGTTCAGTATCATCCAAAAGTATAGGATTGTTTAAGGTGATTCCTACTTTTTGTGGTCCATTTGAAATTTGTGAAATTGAGCACTATGAAATGCGAGCCGATGAACAGGACGGAGCATACATGCGCCGGAAACAGAGTTTGTTAGTGTACTGGTAGCTCAAGTTGACAGTACAGCTAAAGGGAACCAACAAAGACAATTTTCTTAGTGATGGCGAACGTCAATTTGTATAAAAATAAAATCAAGTCCTAAATCCTTTTGATGCTAATTAGTCCAAACTTAACTATGTTAATACACGAACATGAATTGTGCCTTGAACTCACCAACCATTGCGCGCGTCAGGCAGCGATTGGTGGGCTGGTACCATGTCAAGCATCAACCGATAAGTAAGGTCTTGGGTTCGCCGCAATAATACTACATTATGTCGAGATATTCTATGAGAGATATCTAACATAATAAACTTGTTTTTTAGTCTGACAAACGATAAGACGATGTGACAGATTCACACAACAAATGTACCTTGCAACAATAAAGTTTCCCGGTGAAGCATTTTTAAATGGGTTGTTTAATACAGGCTTCTCGCCCAATTAGTTTTTTTTTAATTTGACGGCTTTAAATTCAAAAAAATGTTTTGATGACGATGGCACGCTAATCTTTTTGACAAGCTACAAACCTCGATATTTCTAGTATAAATGGGAGCATTATGGAGAGACATTCAAAACGTTGCTGTTGCACCTGTTTGCTGCATCTGATAACAAGAAAACCACTTCAGTTGCAAAATGTAAAATTACAACAATAATATTTTTGGATCGGATGAGCGATCTTGCGTCCATCTCCGTCGCGCTATCAATAGTGCAAATGATTCTTGCTTTAAGTATATCTTCGGATCCATCCTTATGCCTGTTTAAAAGACTCCACTTTTAATTTTCTACGGTTTGCCCTATCAGGTTGCCGATAGTGCCTATCAGCACTAATTTCAATCGAAATGCAATATCGCGATGAGCTTTTATCTCGAAAATGAATTTAAGTTGTTTCTTATACGGGAAGTATCCGCGATAGACATTTAAGATTAAGTTAAAAGTCATCGAACGGCTAAGTTATGGCTCTTGTGTGCTTGATAAACTAATGGGGGTGACGTAGAGTCCAACAGCCGCTCTATTGTAAGGGTTATACCACATCCCACATCGACAATTATTTAACGATATATAATTATTTTAATTCTATTAGTCTTGTCGTTAATTGCCCACCTTCTCGAAGAATTCTAATGTGCGCTACTCATTCAAACATTGTTACGAGCGCGACTGTTTTATCAGTTGAATATTGCACAGGGCACATTTACATAGTATTGACATTGATAAAAGTCAATGTATACATTGCTAAATAAAATATGATTTAGTATAAGACGCGTATTGGTCAATTTTGGAAATCACAACAATTAGAGAAGCGTTCATTAAAAACGAAGTACGCGTGCACTAGATGGCTAGCAGATTGTTAAGATGCAGTAGAAAGAGATGGGTTGCTAAAGGTTAGTGATCAATGTTGACGTTATACTATTTTATAATATCTCACGATATAGTGAATTACTCTGAAATTTATCAATATGTTACCTTCATAAGTAATAGCTCGCACCGCTCCACCTTTTTTTATAGACCGCCAAATTAACCAAACGAACACCCGATTTGTGCTTGATGCACGCGATTGAACCAGATCTTAGATTGGTTTTACAAGAATATACCGTACCTTAGTTTGCAAAACGACCTTACGGATTCGAATTTAGAAGATTGGCTATCTCAGCTGGTATACGTATCATCTAATCAGGCTATTTTATAGTGGACACCTTCTTCACAGCACGTGCAGTGGCCATGAGATTACGAGGCACATGCCTACTCGTGTGCCAATGTCGCAAGCTTAAAATAAGTCAGTAATGACGTCCGTGGCTCATTTACAGATTCATGTATCAAAGGAAAGCTCCATGAGATTTATTGCGATGGATAACCCTATGTAGTACAACTTTATTTTTCTAAAGTTACGTCTTAACGTAATCCACTTGCTTCCTCTTGATGTTCCTGTGAGCAAGTCTACGAAACACTTACCTACTCGGGCATCAATCTAGGAAAGCTTAAACTGTCATCATGATAGGCAATGTTCCTCATTACAAAACGCACTTTTTAAATTTGCGGTCGTGCAAATAACAGCAATTATACACTCTTTTTCATTATGGGAATTTCTAATGTGAGAACAAAAATGCCCCATTTATTCGCGAAAAAATAATTACAAAAAAAGACTTTCACGAAAAAAAATTTCCACGACCTAGTATACTTTAGTTTATTTAGTACACGTAAAACCACACGTTCTTAATCATTTTCGGGTTCTCATTTACGGCCGTGGTCAACCATCGCCCTGTTCGGGAAGCCGCGGAGAGGGTTTTTGCCGCGAGCGTGCTGCGCTTGTAGCCGCCTGTTGCAGGGCACAGACGCGAGATATTTATACGTAAGCGCGTCTTCGTATCATCGAATGCAGCCGTAAACACATTCAGTCGGTGCTTATGTTCCTGATACTAATTTAATTCGTTAGTTATTGTTGCTTCAATTGCTATCGTTAATGATACTGCTGTTGCTGCCGCAGATGTTGTTGTTGCAGGTGCTGCGGTTGCTCTTGTTTTTTCTATATAATGATGCTACTTCTGCTGCTTCTGCTGCTGATGTTGTTGTAGGTGCTGCGGTTGCTAGTAATCTTGTTCTACTTGTGGGATCGCATTCCATCTGCTTATTAGGTTGGATTCTGTACTACGCCCAATCCTAATACGGACCCCAATAAACCTATTTTTGTCAATTTTTTGCTGACGACTTCAATCTGCAGACTTTTTCGTCTGCAGGCACTTTTCAGGAAGGAAACGTGCGATGACGCCTTCAGCGTAATCATCGAAGTTTTTTGCTAGTTTATTGAACGACAACGTGGTTAGATCATATTTTGTCCCTATTTACTTGAGTATACTAGGTCATGAGGCTTTTTTCTTCCAATTATCTGGGGCTTTTTTATTTTTGTGATTATACGGCCTTGTATATTATTCATCAGATAGTATTGTTTGATACGGTTATTATTCGGTAAATTTGACCGCGGGTGTTTGGTTTTCGAGATTGCACTACGATCCTGGTAAACGTTTCACTCTATGTCAATTTACGTATTACCTCGTTGCGTGCGAGCCACAACCAGAATATTAGACATGACAGATGTCTGCACGATAATCGTGCGAATGAGTATATATCTGCCTTGTCATTGTTTGATGCCTGTAAATCCGACGCTATCGAATTACGAGAGTTGTCGGTCTACTTGCTTGCATTGCAAGTACAACACTTGTGCGGCGCGTAGCATTTTCATACAAGCATTTTCACATATGAAGATAGTGGTGCTACCTATGATGACAACGCCATTGCTTATGTTATGCTTCAAAAGTTGGTGCAAGCCGAGGTGAAACTGAACTACTTTCTCAAAAGTACGAAAGGAAGCAATGTATTTATTAGCTAACTTTACTCCGTGTTGTTTATGAAAGCAAGAGATGGGCTGCGTTTGACCCTACGTCCTGCAAATCGCCTCCTGGCTTGTACCTCAATCCAGTCAATTCCAATTTCCTACCAGAACTTCTTCAGCTTCGAAGATCGGTTGATGCTCTTCATACATACGATTGATCAGCTTGTTGGCTGCGACATCGTCGTACTCAATTCGTTCACGCCAGAAATTTATGTACCCCACCACCGATTCACTCGAGCGAACATTAGCCTCTTTTGCAGCTATCGGACCGATCTCTCGACAATCTCGCTCAAAGTCGACAAAGCGAGTCCCCACTATCTCGAATATGAGCTCTGGAGTTAGCTTCGCACTGAGCCACAGCCTCATAAAATGTGGCAAACAATCATGTAATTCCATTACCGTTAGGGCTCTGTGAATGCGGTCTGCGTGATCCTTCCATCCATCAACTCGTCGAAGATGGAGAAGAACTTCGATTAGAATTTTATTTCGCTCGAAGGACTTCTCCTTACCATCGACAAGAGGAGAGATAGCCAAAGATTTCGCCACCTCATTGTAGTCGCAGTCGTATTCCACAGCTCGTATTTTCTCAGCTAGCACTTGCACAATTCTTCTTCGGTCGAAGACCACCTTCTCGTCGACGATTCCCTCCTCCGTCATGCGCAAAACGAAGTCGTTGATGAGCGGGTCATTATGGCGACCAACGAGGCCTTCAACCAGCGCAGACCCTGTCTCTTCAACAGTCAATGGCTTGAATCCCCTCTCTTCATTCTGCTGGCCTTGATCGTTGGTCGTGAGGGCAGGATGGTACTGATTATCCTTGACACCTGACGAGATGAACAAAGTCCCGTTCGTTTGAAGATTACCAGCGGATGTGGTGTGGGCAGCCTTAACCTGATCGCCTTCAGCGGTGATCGATCCATCGATTTCTGTAGCAGTAATGACCAAAGCCGTGAGTACACGACTGAGCCAGCGCATGATACGACTTATTGACTGCCAGACAAGTTGTGGAATGGGAAATGTTAACTGCGGTTTCGTTTGGTCGCTATTCCGTGCGGAAATGCCAGGACTGGTCCTGTCGGATCCTGCCAGACCCTGCCAATCCTACTTGAACTTGTCCGAGCTTGGTATGGACAGAAGAACGGACACGACAGGAAAGTCGTATGAGTAAGTGCTGGTCCGGCACCGTCAAGACCAGCTTTCATCTTGAAGCCTTTGTGCTCACAACCACTTCAAGGTCACGGGCACATAGCTGATCAATAATCCGAGCGAAACGATTTTACAGCGACACACTGAATCGACGGATCACACTGTGTTACAAAAGTTACATGGGGCTAGGGACGAGCACAGCGGCATTATCGATCCCGGTAGAAAGCCATAGCTCTACCTTTCTTTTTCCACGTCCAGGAGCGCCATCTGAACTGAAGACGGCAAGTCTATCCAGCAGGACGGCCTGTGCGCCCCCGGTCAGAAAGCGACAAAAGCTTGCAGAGCTAAATGTGCTTGGTCGAAGGTGAAATGGGAGAGTGCTGCGAATCTGCACCGCGTGTACCGAGGACAAGAACTCAATTTGATCAGCGCATGATCAGAATGAGTTTTCACTTATCGTCGATATGCAAGTGCTTGAAACACGAATGGAGTCCACGGTCGTGTCCTACTGAAGTCGACTGGTTATGCTCTCGTGATGGCTACGGGTGGGATTGGTGACACATCTGCGAGTGTCCCACGGAAGCTGGCAACCATTCCGTACAATCATAGCGCAGGTGCGAGTGGATTTGTAAATGGAAACTGGCAACTATTTCGGACAGTAATGCGCAGGCGCGAGTAGCTTTGTAATCGAAAGTTGTCCGGACTTAACGGGTCTCCTCCGTCTTTGCACAACAAACACTTACGTGCTGATCAGTCAACGGCGTGTTTCATTCACCTATCACCGCATGTCGAGGGGCTCAAGAAACACAGGCCCACATATTCTGGGATTGCCCGAAGGCGCGTTCGTGTTGGGCAAAATTAATTGGTCATTGGACCGGTGAAACTGCGGCAGACCGATTTGGTACCCGCCAATATCTTGGCAGTGCCAATCGTCAAGCCCCAGCTATCTCACCACGGTTGAGACAACGGTTGCTTAAACGGTTCATGGAAGACGTCGAGGCAGGAGTCCACGTCTGGAAACGGATTTGGTTTCTTATGAGTACCATGTGTTTCACCCACTTATGGCAGGAGCGAAACGATGCGGTATTCAGGGGAGTCCTGACTACGACATCGCATAGTGTTACCCGTTTTTGGGAGTCAGGGATACGCACACTCCTAGCGCTGGCCAAACGCGAACATCGCGGTATTAGTACTGTCGTGCAAGGGGCTCTCTTGCACGCCGGCATCGAACTTATTACCCAAGCACCTCGAGACATCGAGGCTTCTCTGGGTCATAGTCACGAAACTCTTCCGGATCCGGACTTGATTTCCTGGCTCAGGAGCTTTCAGACATCTTGTACATAATCACGTGTTAATAGACAGTCATGAAATCTCTCTCTTCATTCACCTATCACCCTAGCCAAGAGTTGATGACCCCCATGTGGCCTCGGCGTTAATGAGCTTAGGGTCAATTGGTGGGTCCAGCGAGTCTAGTTCGAACGTCTGGCATGATCAATAGGATTAAGACTTACATGTCTTCGGTCGAATTCGCATCATTGCAACGTAACTAATACCTGGTGGAGGAGGCAGACTGCAAGCGAGCGACCGCCATCGTAA
The DNA here is from genome assembly GCA_947650285.1 of Hyaloperonospora brassicae. Classification (NCBI taxonomy): domain Eukaryota; phylum Oomycota; class Peronosporomycetes; order Peronosporales; family Peronosporaceae; genus Hyaloperonospora; species Hyaloperonospora brassicae. The sequence goes on along the minus strand of CANTFL010000532.1, from coordinate 14,790 downwards.
GTTGTATTTGCCGGCTCTGTCCTGCTCGCAATTTAATAAAAAATCGACGAAGATTTGGAACTCGGTCGTGTCTTTTTACGCGGAGAGGCTTTTGCGTGAGTCTCTGGAAAATGTTTTTGATTCTTGGCAATTTGTGACTGCATATACAATGCCGCCCAGACTGAACCCCGTACCGCACTTAAGCTTACTTCCACAGGCATGTCGGCTCCCGTTGCGATCGAACAGTGCATCAAATATCAAGTGCTCCAATTTATACGTAATTGACTGACCTTTTTGCGCTATGCCTCTACTCCGTTGCAAACGTGCCGACACTGCCGCTGCCTGCGCGATCGCAGCACATAATGGGACCGTTCATCAAAGTGGTTTGCTTCCACCACACCAGCATCAATTGTTTCAATTGTGCTGAAGCCTCGCTGCCCACGTAGTTGGTCACCTGTCGTAAAACCTGTATCATATCTCAACTTATAGACTAGTTGCAGCTACAACGTCCAGCAGAGCATATTGGTGCGTTGATGCAAGAACTAGCACGAATTGCATCTACGTTCACGTCTTCTTCAGCTGTTTCGAATTGATAAAATAAGGAGGCAGACTGCTGGGGTACAACGGTTGGACTCCAACACCAAGTGGCGCGGTAGTGAATATCTATCAGTGGTAAGGAGCACCGGGAATCGCTGGAAAGACGCAAGCCGCCAGCAAGCAAGTTGAAGATGGCGCTTTTGTAAAGAGGTTTAGGAGCAGAGGAGACAACTCGTGGTCAGTGGGTAAATTGGAATGTACATTAGTCTTTAGAAAACTTGCACATGCATTCAGCTACTTAATCGTAGAAGCACTACGATGGTCTCGCCTGGGTCGTTTCCCTCTCTATATAACCGACTGCTGAGGTTTCACTTTCTGTGTCCGTTGCAACTCGACCATGGCCAAACGTCAGCACGACGTTTGAACGTGCACAAAGTGTACATTATGAACAACAAGTGTACATCATCAACATTTTGGACCTCGAGGCGGAACAATCGGAGAAGAACTGTTTGATCTGCAACATATGGTTCAAGGCACAGCGGTGGTATTCACGAAGTTCAAGCACTGAATGTCGCGCGTCTGAGAGTCAAGAGAGACGACGTCCAACGAGACCATGAAAAGCTTGTCTCTTCTGGTTGATGCACGGCCTAAAAGAAGGTTTGACGTACGCGAGCTCATCTGCTTTATTGTAGTAGGCCAACTCGATTGTGGTAGCGACGAAACGTTTGCGAGCGAAAGCAGGAGTCGCAACTGTACCGCGTGTTAATTGCCAAAGCATCTCCGTGGTGTTGCAAAGCAAAATCGTGGCCCTGGAAAGCATCAGTATCTGATCTGCTTGCGAACATTCCCAAATTTTCACGGTTCAGCTCAAGCCAGTCCCTTTCCCCCTTCGGGGGCGGCCACGTCGGAGGGAATCCTCCCCTAGGAAGGCCGACAGGGTTGAAGTTCTGACACGGGCACGCTGCGCTCGCTGTCTCGGGTGTGTGCGCAGGGGACCGACGGGTCGCGCAAGCGGCCTAGCAGGGGTGTTTTACGGACTGGAGGCGTACCCCGCGCCACGTGTCGCCGCTGCGGCGAGCGCACACTCCACGTCGAGGGGCCGCGCTAGCGGCCGATGGGAGCCATTATCGCGGATGAATGCGCTCTTAGGGGAGATATTACGGCGAATTGGCGTTCTCCACGCCTTGCAGACACTTCGGTGACCGCACTCCACGTAGAGGAAGGGGGATTCCCCCTTATCGGTGTTGTTGCCTTGGCAATAGCATACGACAGACTACTGGCTGTGTCAACAGCTTTAGGGATCTCTGACCCTATCAAGTGTCATGGTTCGGCCGACAGCCCGATTTGTCCGCTAAGAAAGGAGTCGAAGGCCCAAGCTTGCACCCGCAGAAACAGCGTGCTGTGTTACTTAGCGAGTTAAATCATGCTTCGTAGGTGTCGACACAAATTGTGTCAAGACAAGTCGATTGCAACATGATGACACGCTGCGTCACCAATGCATTCCCATGCCGGGGAGTGCTGCAACAAAGCTGCTCGTGAGCATTGACAGCTCCTCAGTTACATGGTCCCTCCACATGGGCGTGACCGTCCATCGTAGCTTCAAAATCCTTTCGTCCTTACGCTCATTAACACAAACGCAGGTACCATGGTATGAGCGCCCTCTAATCGTGCTTGGACTTATATGCTAACGCTTGCGTAGCTTCAAAGCTTACAATCGACGTGAAGCACAGTACATGACTAGCTTGTTGTCTATCTCGCCGTCACCCAAGCAGATGAGTACAACGCAAGTCATAGAGCTGCTCATCCCGCTTGTGATGGTACATGAGCGAGCCTTGACGCCACTAAGGTCCGCTTGAGTCCCGTTTCTACGGACGTGTGATCGCATTGACACAGAGCCGTGTGCTTCATTGCCATGACAAGTGGCCGCACAGTAGCAAGCGCTCATCTCCGTCCATATCCATGCAGTCTTTCTCCCGTTGTGTTGCTCTGTTTCACAACACACGTGGGAAATGCTTACGGTAGTACAACCCCACCACAACTCCCGAAGTCATTCGCTTCCCCAGAGGCACTTAGCCTTCGTGCACTCATTACACAGCGTCTATACGTGTCGTCTATAGATGAGCCGTCGCCATGCACGACGCAGTGGATCACGAGGTCAATGAGCGCATGACTTTGTCCCCTCTTTGTCCATGAGCAGCAGCGGCGCCACGCTCCGTTCTAGCGTTACTTCAGTCCATCACAACACGACCTAGCGACAAACCACCGCAGCCTGAAAGGCATTGAACGTGAGGGCAGAGAGTGCCGCGCCGCTCGCAGATGCCACTGTGGCCATTTCAATCGCGTGTTTTGGTGTGTCATAGCCATTCGTTGTGGGGCTTCAGTCGCCAGTGACGTCGTCGTACATGCGTTGGCCTTACTTGCCATGGAACGTCCGGATCGTGGCGTCGTTCTTCCGTGAAGCGTGCGCGTGTGATGTAGCCATCTTTCTCTGTATGTGCTCGCGTGTAGACGAAAAGAGGACGAGCGGCTGATGACCTCGCGCGAGTGACGGGGTAGCACGAGTCGAGTAGTTGTAGGCCATTTCATCGAGGAGTATCTGGGACGGGTCGAGTCCTGAATGCAGCAACTAATGGATCCATTAACTTGTTTGAGCTGCTAAGCTTTTGTCATTAGGCCAACATAATTTATCATTTTCGATAATATGGTCTTCTTCTCTCATTGATGTGCGCTACGCAAAAGCCCCCATGTATCCACTCCACCTGCACACTCGACGATCGCGCGGCACATTCCACACTGTTTACGTACCAAACCACACCGAGATTGCCCGACGGCGTAAGCGACGGTGTTGCGTAATGCTTGGCGCCAGCCTGTCGCACGTGTGTTATTTATTGACATCATGCACAGTGGCCCTCGCGTGTAGTACATGCAACCGCTCGCGTCCGATAAGACGACATGCACGTCACCTGGAACGAGATCGAGTCTAAATGATGGGTCACTTTACCGCTGAGAGGGAACATGCCAATTTTAACGTGGGTACATGAAACTTGTCATCTTTGCCGCAAAGAAATTTACCATCCCATTATTTGTATGGGGCCTTAAGCGTCGATCCGCATCAGTGTTGCAGGAGATTTGCAAGCTTCTTCAGTCGATGGTCATAAGGTTCTTACTGCTTACAAGCCACTTCATCTAAACTTATCCGAGTCACTTGCATGGCATACGCGACAATAATGTGCTGAGCTTGATGTGACCGGCACGGCTCACAACTCGACTACAAGGGTATAGATGGCTCGGGTTCAAGCGAATGTTGTTTATTTGTCATGCGGTGCGTCCGGATGCAATTCCACCGGTCCGATTCGACATGTGTTGCCTAGAAATCAGTCAGATAATTTGTATGCTGGCTCGATAAGATACGTTAACACAGCAGCTGGAACTTGCAATCTTTCACCCATCGCAGTGCTGTGACCCCGCGTTGCACTTTGCAAGTTGTGCGTGTGCTTTAGTAAAGATGCAAAATGATGCGGGATAGGACTCGTTTTGCTAGCTTTTGCTCATCATTAAGCCTTTTGTTAGGCGTCACAATTGTCTCATTGTTGCAATTGAAATGTACCACTTGCTACGTGACAAATGTCGTCTTCTTGATGTAACATAATTTGGCGTTTCAGCACAGAATATCAAGACGGCAAAAACTGCCGGTGATATCTGATTGCTTTTACAATTTCGTTAAATTCTCAAATCGTTTTTTCTTAGCGGTCATTTCGTAGCATTTACATGGAAAAGAAGACACTTTTACGGCCTAAATTTCGGCATAAAACGCGCGAGGCATAGTAAATACATCTGCTGCTATAATGGGCGATCCATTTAGGTAGTAGGGGTTCCATTTAGGTAGTAGGGGTTCCATTTAGTGCCTTTAGTATGCATTAACCGTTTCAGTCCAGCGGAAGCCAATTTCAAACTCTTTATATTCCATCTAGTATCTAAATATGTGAATTACGTACTACTCAATAGTATTACCCGGGAAGTCAGGTAGAAAGTGACGCCAACTTGGCATGCAGATAGTCTGCCCCGTCAATAACCAGTAACACTTTCCGATCTCCGTCACTAAGCGTGCCCTCCTCCATACCTCTTGTACCACAAATATATGACTATAGAAGGCCAAGAAGGTTTGCTACTAGCTTCAAATCATAAAGTCTAGGATTTTCATTTGACAATGGTTCGCAAACTTATAGGTCCCTAACGTTTAGAGAATTGTAAATATTATAAGCCGCAGCAAGCCGCCTTTGGTCGTCAAAATATCATCGCGTAAAAAAATTTCGGAGTTATTCAATATTTTCACTATAAAACCTACTTGGCAGCAGCTTATACGCTCACATACTTCTCATTTGAATTTGGGACCTTACGCTACTACCGACACTTCGCAACAGCGTATTAAGGACCTTCTATATACGATCCTTGTGATATACATCCATGAACCGAAAGCACTTCTATGCCTGGATACGTATGGTAGTGAGAGAGAGGATGCCAGAATATTCATGACCATCCATTAAAGCCTTTTTACGTGTTGTCATATTCTTTCGCGAGACAGGCGTCGTGCGTCTTCCCAAAACACTACGTGGAAGTTCAATTTAAAATGGAATAATAAAAAAATAATGATGTCATGACTGTATTCCGAATGCCGTTTGAGGCTCTTGAAATTCGGTCATTTTTCAAATAAAATTACGGGCGCAGCACATGCCGGTGCCGGCGCAAGCGTTGCGTAAATATATTATTTTTCTCATGTCCACATATTTCGTTCGTGCAGAAATCTTAATTTTTGGTTGCTAAGCCATACATTAGTCGGCGGGAGACACCGTATTTAGGACTGGTTTATCAATTAAGCACCTTATAGAAGTTGATGTTCGCTTTGGCTAAGTCCAATACCCGTGCGTTACAGGTTTAGGTCATCTGCTGCCACTATGCATGCTTCTCTTATTGTGATAGGCAACAAAAGAGTTGGCACAGCGAAACTTCGCGTGATGGATGGGGACGGCGATATCCTGAACCTGCATGTGGGGGTGCTACCCAGTCCACCAACCATCATCATGGATAATTTCGGAATGACGTATAATGCTGGCCTACTTTTCATCGTTTAGATGCGCAGTGTGCAAGTCGTCGCTCAACGCATAGCGGACACCCACATGCAAGCTGCGATATTAGTGCAACATTTTGTATAATATACAAAGAATATAAAGTACGTCATAACCCATGTAAACATTAATTTTAAACTAAATAAAATGAACGGAGTTTCATGTGCATTTAATGTGCATCCCCTATTCGCCTTCAAATAGCCACATGTTTTTCTTAACTTCGTGTGCAGCAAACGCAATTTTGTCGTACGTAGCTAGTATTCCCGCATTTCTTTCAGGCAACATTGCAAAATATATCTCAGGTTTTCAAACATTCTTAAAATGGGTCCAATTGCTTCCCTTTGCTGCAGAAATACGTTTCGGTATGCTATTATGTTGACGCATCCGTGACCATCGACGTACATTTCCTTCCCCAATTCCGAATATTGCAGGCCAATCACTCGTAAGACGACAAGTTGCTGTATTGACATAGATGAAGGCTTTGAGATCTAACTTCGGCAGGATCGCTTCGTTTACATGTTTGGCAAAGTCGACTGATTTACCGTAGAATTTGCTGATTGCAAATAACTTGTTTTTTTATAAGTACCGACATCTTTATTCCTAAGCAAGACGTTGATTTGACTTTTTTGACGTGTATCCCTAGCTTGCATCAAAGATACGTGCCAGTTAGAAAATATTTTAGAGGCACAAGCACGATAAATCACGGCAAGCCAAAAATTAGTCGTTGACTTTGACACTTACGCGCGACACTTTCATTCTATGGTTACAGAAATGCAATGAGTAATTGCGGAACAGCAATATATTGCAGAGTATCCAGTGCTGTATTAACGTTTTTGCAACTGAGCCCAAATTTAAAATTTCTAGCAACTGAATTAAGGCGCACGCGCATGAAGTTTTGCTATTGATAATTTTTTTATATTTTGAGTGTGTGGACTTCGCACTGAGATTGGTATACGTAAAGCGGCTGCTCTGCGTCCGTAAAACTTTCGCTTTCGTCGCTGGAACTGGCAGGTAGCGTGTGAGCTCGTGATGAGGCTTCCGGCGTCACAAGGAAAAAGTACTCTTAAGCGTTTGCAAAATATCTACCGCCTTACTATGTTCATCACAATGGCTGTGTTGGGTTAGTAGAGGGGGCTGTCAATATACCACTTCGACCTTATGATGCTAACCACATTATCACCCCTTACGCTTTGCCAAAATACCCGCCACTGCTCCACCGTAAACTACACGTTTCCAAGCATATTATCATTCTCCTCTTCGCTTACAGATTTGCCTCCTTTATTGTGATTTTACATGCATGTCGTCCACATCGTCAATCAAACTCTGCACCACATAAAAACGGTTTCCTCCGAATCTGTCCCCACTTCGTGTGTGTGGCTACGCCTTCTGTGTTTCTAGGTGTCACCCTCTCATTCTCTACAAAAGCCTTTTTAGCTGCAAAATCCCTATCGTTTATTTTAGCGCGGGTATGCTAGTGATTTTTGATTTTTTCGTACATTAATTGGTGTTTTGAAAACATTTAAAATACGTGCAAGTTGTTTGAAGTGCGACGAAGGCGTTGTCAAAGACGTCGCAGGTTGCGCCGAAAGGTAAAAAACCAACGTGTATATGTAAAATTGGCCCTAAAATATAACACGTCAAAGGTGATGCAAATCGTAGCCTGTCAAAGCAGCGCGCGCGGGAACGTGCATGAGCGTCCGGTGTGGAAGGCTTCCGTGAGAAAAATATATACGTTAATGTGACACTCAGATATTATGTAATAACGCGACTGTCGCTTGGTACGATATGCTACGAAATATGAAGCATGAAAACCAGCAAGGAATGTGTAGAGCTCAGCTAAAGAGTATAGTCGATGATCATTGCAGCATTCGCCAAAAATAAAGTAATAAATCTACAATTTTTCAAGCCATTTTATCTCCGTTACGGTCACGCCATTACTCTAAGCAATACAAGCCTTTTCTGGAAAATACGGGGGAACCCGTTACACGTTATTGACATCGTATAACATTAATTATTTTGTTATTATTAGAAATAACATTCTTTGACACTCACCCATATCAATAAAAATATAAGGAATATTATTTGTGCGGGCAATCACTCAAGCCACTCCCCGTATTTGTAGATATAGGCCGTAGAATACGTTAAAAGACATTGATCGCTGCTAGACGCAAGCAATCGGCAACAAGCGAGTTCTTAGACACGATATTTTGTAGTTAGAAATACATAAATAAAGGACGTTTTCTTAAATGGCAGGTTTTATCTTTCACTGTATTGGCGGTTCTTATACTTATTTCTTCCAATATTTGTCATTTGTAAATAATTTAACTTTATCTGCAAATAATGTCGTGTACAACATATTACATAAAAATCTGTCTACTTTATGCTCAGTTCATAGCTTTTGCAATGTCGGTGCAAGTTTTAGTTGTATCGTTACAAATCGCGTTTTACGTATTCGCGACTTCTAGAATTGATCACAAGATTGTATATACATAATTCACCACGTCCCTTGTTGAAACTAGTTGCTTTGGAAAACACGAGCAAACTAACTTAAAATTTTCATATAGTATACTCCTTTTAAAATACTTATATTTGGATGGTAACATGTTGCAATCATCAATTTGACTAAAATGTTGTGCGCTTTGCACGCCTATATCATTAAGCAAAGGATTGTTAATTATGAATGCTATATATTCGTGTAGATCAGCTACAAGTAAATTGTTTTACATTTGATAAAAAATTGGTCGAGCTTTTACGCCGTAAAGCCACGATAAAGAAGTCACAAGAAGTTCTGACATATAATGTATAACATATATCTACAGTATTTCTGCAGTTGTATTTATAATACTACTGGACGTATCGGACGTTTCAAATGCGTCTAAGCCTAATGAATACTAGCATCGTGGTTCTAAATAGGTAAGTGACATTCGATTTACACTAATAGAAGTTGTGCTGCGGCGGAGCCAAGAAGATGTAGAGTTCTTATATGCACCTTGGCTGTACGCGTAAGCTTTATCGCTGGCACGACAATGATGCAAAACTTAGCAAGATCAGCGAAATATAGCGTAGGTTAAAAATATTAATGATTTGATGCCACAGGTTAGTCGATGGGTACGAGTACGGTGCTTTATTAATTTATAGTCGACGATTATAACGTTAGCATTCAGAGAACGACGAAGGATATCGTCAGACGCGTGCAAATACTAAGTTTGACATAAAATTAGGTAACATTGTGTTGAACCTCTTGTTTGTAGAATTGCAATACATTTTGTTGGAGATGCGAGGTGACAAATCCTAATTTTTAATGGGATGGCGAGACGAAGGGCTACTTACTTTGGACCCTACCACCACAAACACGATTTCTTAAACTCGAATCCCTTACTAGCTTGTAATTTTTTGTTTGGTAGTTATTCGCGCATTCCATATATATAAAGGAAGCCGAAGGGCTAACAGAAAATTCGTTGAAGCAAGCCTCATCTTCTCTGCTCGCCTAGTGTAATAATACAACTGAGTGTCATAGAGAGCCTCCATATAAGTTTGGAACATAAGTGCTTTGAACGCTACACATAGGCTTGATCACTTTACTGTGGTGACCGCGTATATGCCTGGACAAACCTTAGTGTTCTTTTGTGTAATAGTATAGTGAGCGTTGAAAATGAGTCTTTTAGAGTAGCTATATTTGCTGATACCAGCAATATTTACATAATTTGCTCGCCATACACAACTGTATATTAAAGAGATGCCCCCACACGCAAATTGTCTGTAAAGAAAATTACAGCTTTACGCCGCTCTTATGCTGAATAAAATAAATTTGTTAAGTAATGAGCACGAAGATTGTACTAAGGTACCTACAGTATCCAGCGATAGGTAAATAAACTACGCGGAATTAGCTATGGATGACGAGGAATAGCTATAATGAAGGATTAGCTGAGTGAAAGCAGTAAGGCATCAAGACAAATTATTCGTAAGCTTAAAAAAGGGCGTTTATGATTAAGTTGTGCTGGCAAATAGATATGATTGGAGTTCTACTATTCGAAATCAAACTTTTGTGACGCGCTATACATCGAGATATAGAGCCATATATAGGATGTGCATTATATTTGACAATTGTCCATTCTTAATGCAATGATTACTAAGATCATTACAGTTATTAGCAAACAATTATCGTAGGTGCAAAGAATGGTCTCCTTGCACGTGGTTCTTGTTTTTCGAAACTTTTCTATAAAGAATAATCATTTGTTACATATACATGCGACTATTTGAATGCTATTGTGAAACAGTAGAAAGGAAGGCTGTTGCATATATAATTAAGTTGTTTTATTATTAGCGATAACTACGCCAACTAATTATTCTTCTGCAAGCTATCATACCAAATATTTTGATTGATTGCATTTTAGGTGGGGAAAAATGCAAACATGAGCTATAATAGAATGTATTGGTAGCTGCATTAGATCGGAGAGCGAAAGTTATATCAGATTTACATTGATTTCAAAATTAGAAATAATATAGAATAAAATGGCAAGCCTGGTTTGCATCAGGCCACATATAATTTTGCTGAATCTCTGTATGATGGTTGCTTTGCTTAAATTTGGCTAATTGGATATATAATAACACAAAAATATATATATATTTATCTAGTTATGTGTATGTTCGCGGCAACGTCGATCTGATAGTAAAGACAAATTACTAGACGCAGCAAATCTACTTTAATTGAGTAGTCTTTTCATCGAGATATACCAAACCTTCTTTTTATGTATTATTATGACTGATATAGCCGGAATATATAATATTTGTATGTACCTGCAACTTTCTACTTCGAGTAGGGTCTATACATCTCTTCGTGATCGTGAAACCGTTCCATTATACGGGCGTTACTTCTGGTATTTGGTTTGCCCTCCAGACTAGATAGCCTAACTACTTTGTGTTGGGGTTTACGATTAATATACAAGTAAGTGTCCAGGAAATATGTCTGTAGGTAAACGTGCGCGACGCCGACGATGAATGAATAATAGTACAATATGTGTGCTGCCTTGAGCTTGCTACTTCCGTCATCAATGCACTAATATAATCTATGCGCACTAAATATGAAGATGAATCACATAGGCCAGTATGTGCCCATCATAAATTCTTCTGTGTGTATAAAACTTATACTAAATATACCAGACGTTTAATCGAACCTGTAGTTTGCCGAATGTGCATTTCTAAATTTTCTTTGGATGTGTTTACATGCAACCGAATTTTCTGTATGTTGGTTTACTGTTTTAGATCCTAATTCTTCTTACATTGACGCATCGTGCAATCTACATATTCATTACCTATATGAGTTAGTCTGACGCTATATCCCTATTTGGCGTCGCTTCCTATATAAACTTAACACCGTCTTTATACTTTTTTATGTGGTCTCGACTACAAAACCTTAGTATGCTACAATGAACGTGCTTTGTCACAGCAGTACAACTACTGCATTGCGCTATAATTCGTTCTAGCTTCGTGCAGCTCAAGGGCACGTACAGTGCATATGTTGACACACGTGTTTATTTTGGACCTTCATTGTAATCTCTCTATACCCTGTTGTATATAAAACTTAGGCTTTATTGGGGGTATGTTGAAAAAATCATTGCTATCCGCCATTTATTTGTGCAATTTATGAATAACGGCAGGTTGCGTATTAATGAGATTAATCCATAGAGCTTGATAGACAAAAGCGGGGGGACGACATAGCTTAGTAAAGAAAGGTTTTAGTTACAAATTTTCGTATTTTTATTAAGTTGCTTGCATAAAAAATCAATTAAATTAGTCGACAAATTAAACAACTCAAAGATTGAAAACCACATTGTATTGTTGTACGATTAATTATATGGATTTGTAAGCATATGGATGTTAATGTCAAAGTAGACCCATAAACGGTTCGTTTAGCGTTAATATACTATACAAGCTCATGTAGCATCTATTCAAAGATATTCTGCACTAGTTGCTAATATTATCCGCTTTGACCGTGCATATACCGCCTACGTCTCGGTGCGAAGACTTACATAAACTCAATTTACGAAGGCATCAAATCGCTTATATGTGCTTAATTTAAAAATATTTTAAAACCCAATTAAAGTTAAAACTTTGTTGCCTGTGAGATAGATCATATGCGTCCGATTCCAGCAGATTTTCTTGAGCTAACGAATACACCAATCGCTACGAAATATATTATACGTAGTTCGGAATTGGGCTTGTGTCAATATGGTAAATTAATATCACATGCTACTTAATAGACTATAGATTCTACAAACCGATACTCAATTTATTTTTTCTGTGATTTAGATGCTTTGGACGGTGTAACCTCATGGATACGTTTATTAAAGGACGATATATGTTGTCACTTGGATACGATTCTTAGACAAAAGACGAGATATTGAAGAGGAATCGGGAGGGTATGCGCGTGATATAAAAGTTTAGGGTGTCAAAAAACCTCATTTAAGGACGTTTTTGTATAGGCATTAACGTGATGTCGCACCAATTTTGCTCTTAAGACGAGGTGAGAATTATGCGCTGAAAATCTTTATAGCCTTTGAGTCCTTATACAACATCGACTTTTAGCAAGGTCGATTGGAAGAGACGACTATATGTATGTGTAGAATATAAGATAGAGATACGCGTGTATGTACCTTGCCATCCTTGGTCGTGGGACAATCTTGTGCAAACGTAAGCCTTTAAGCCTTGATGACATACGTTTGACAGCTGCAATTTTATCCTTAAAAGGATTTAAATTGGTCAAATCATGCAAAGCCTTCTCATATTTTTTATGCCCAGGTATATATGAATGATTTGTATAACGCAGATTGCATGAATGTGTCAATGTCTGTCATACTTAATTGATATTGCATTTGATTTGTCGTTATTTATTTATAAATCCATATTCTATATTCGAATTTTGAAAGGAAATTATGTCGACAAGGAGATGTGATTCAGCCGATACAGCAGTATGTGCGCCATTTTACAGCATGGGCATAAAATTGCTGGCGGCGACATCACGAAAATGGCCTTAATAGAAGAAGTTGCGCTCAATATTTACCAATATTGAAGTCTAAAGGATAATATCATTCGCTATATTGATCTTTACATGACGATTTCCTGTACATATATATTACGCACAATGGTTTTGGCTTCAGCAGCCACGAATCCATATATAATCGTGACTAGAGACACGTCTCGCATTCGTTTGTGCGAAGCATCTTGTTACCTAATGGAAACTGTTTTGTGGCACGCAAAATCATCAATGGACTTAAAAACCTTTCATACGGTAACTGATCTTCTTACAAATTTTGGACTTTTTAGTAATCATGGCACGTAATAATTATCAGTGTCGGTCGTTTCAAAGATGCATTAATTCCTTTTTAAATAATTTGTGCGACACTGATAGTCGACAGAGACCGAATAGGCGGATGCAAATACATAGTGAGTATCATACCAAAGCTCATTGTCAAGCAAATTTGACTGAAGGAATAAGCTCAAAGTCATTGCGAGCGAGATGATTGTATAAATTAGCTCAGCAACTATTCGCTGATCCCTATGTAGAGTAAATCCATCAACTATACCATAGGGATTTTTAAAGAGTTGCAGTAATTCCTGGCTAGATCATCCTACCGGCGTGATCGCATAAATGATAAGGGTTGAATTCCGATAAAGATTGAGTAATATTACGCGAAGCACTGAAAGTGAGGCATTGATCGCACTAGGCTAAAAAGTAATCAAGATGATTCATACACATCACGAAAGATCTTCCGATTGTGGGTACTCAAGAAATTTGAAGTTGCCGGCACTTCGATTACTCTCAATTTTTAAGCCATAAGCAATATTTAATATACGACCTCATTATATTGAAACAGGTCCAGCTGTTTACATCTGCTTACTATCCTTTGTATCATGGCGTCTATGGATTACATCCCGCACATGACGTATATGGTTTGAAGCACCTTTTAAAGTACACTGATACTTGGTAATAAAGAGTGATAGGACTATCATTAGCAAGCCAAACCACCACATCTGTCCCACAATTTGTAGAAAAAACCAACGGAACGCGTGGCGTGTAAGAGGATCGCCTGAATCAAAGTAAAGCTTCAAGAGACTTTTCAAGCGATTTATAGTGAAATCAAATTCACACGGAGCCGAAAGCAAAAACGATTAGGCGCTTTTTCGTTTTGCTGCGTCAAGCGGCATCGATTACTCAATTTATTTCCTTAAAATGTGCATAGAAACTCCAATTTTTGCATTTGGCATCGAATATGTGCCTTGCACCTCATAAGCGAACCTTCTTAGCTTCTAATCACAGCGAGAAATCTATTAGTAAGTAACGCCAAGCATTATATGCCGACAAAACGCGCAGAATTTACTTTCTATCACTGATATTCGCAATAGATAAATACTAGCTACGATGAGTGATCGAGTTTGCTACAAAGACTTAATGTAAAAATTAAAACATTTTTATTGTATTCTCATCCAAACTATCTGTCAGCAAACACAGTTAATGTCTAATGGGTACATCCGACCGGGATACTATCATCAGTAAACGAGCCATTGGAGCAGCTTCATCAGTTAATGAATTATCCTGTTGACATTTGTACTTAACTTCCAATACGCACAATTTATATACTTCTATATTAAGGTTAGGCTACCGTATAATGGCTCAACAATCATTTGTTTACAAACGACCTCGAAGACCACTAAACCATTTATTATTTGACTCGTGATTGAGCTTGATGATTCGATAATAACATGTAGTACAACGATTTGCGGCGTAATCACAACATAATTGCAGTAAAACAAATGTCTTTAAGTGATGTATTAGAGTTGAAGGTTTTCAGGCAAACTGTGCTGACAATTGTATGCGTGAGCCTGTAACATCCTGTCTACCAAATAAACGTTTCATCGCTACAAAATGATCATCGCGTGAAAACTCGCACAAATTAGGTCCTTTATCAACGACGAAGAGTCTGCGTACGGTTCAGCTTATTTCCAGGACGCATCCGTCAAGGCATTCTGCTGCACCGGACTTTACCGTTCAAAGTATGTTCATTGAATATAGAACGCCAATGAGCTATTTAGGAGCGTCATGCGGCGACTTAGCTGCCGTGAATAGTAATCCATGTTCCTGATAGCTCACAAA
>CANTFL010000530.1:0-64953 GCA_947650285.1 Hyaloperonospora brassicae | reverse complement strand
ATCGACTACCAGTCGACGTGGAACCCCGTTACACAACCTTTCAGGGTGGTACATGTTGTGCTGGGTTTTTCTTTGCGCTAGGTCAACGAACGAGGAGGTAGGTGGGACAAGGCTGTATGCCAGGACTATGTGAAAGCCTCTCGTCTATACGCTACATGGCTAGACGTTTCCAGCTACAACTGACCACATTGAGGCTGCATCACAGCGCAGAAGCCATGCCAAACGATCGCATATCGCAGATGTTTATTGTAGCCTCAAAGTATCTAGTCGAGTCTAACGCTCTGCTTGTCGCTCGTCTGCAGCTCTGATTTTCTGTGCACCAACGCCAACGCACGACCAGCAACAACACCGCAACACGTTGGTCGTTCTCCCTCTCATCAATGTCACTGTCACGTCTGGCACTCGGTCATCCGTGGCTGTCTGTTACCGACTCTACTGAATTCGGACAAGAACTGTGGCTTGGACATGGTTAATCTCGAGAGCCTGACCTGAACGACAATAAGTTGGTCAAAGCTAGTGGAACTGATGATACACTTGGGTAGCGATGTCCTCAGCACTTTCATGCGACGACAGCAGAAAAGATAGTGTTTTGATGCACAAGGGTATGGGTAATCATCCTCTGGACTCTTGTTTTTAAATACATGACTTTGACCGCGCAGAAGTTTTAAAAAATTGTCTAATTTGTATCGGGCCACTGCATAATTACCTAAATTAAAAGTAAAAATCATTGCTAGGTACCGGCGGTCACAACTGAGATGATTTACCACTGGACCCTTGCCACTTGTTGTTGGTAGTCTATTTAGTTGTTGCGTTTGTTGTCATCCTGCAGCCTCTAAAGCACTCTCTCGCGTGGCCTGCCGATAGCATCTCCAAGACCACAAGTAATAGCACTGCTCGGTACTGCCACCCGGTGATACGGTTGATGCTCGATGTAGAACGTGAAGATTTGCATATGAATGCAGACAAGCGTCAGGAAGACCATGGCTCGGCATATGCACACGATACGTCAGGCATCTTGGATTCAGTAAAGCACCATGCAGTCAGCCAATGTCAGCTGTTTTCCCACTCGGGTCGCACATATTCTTCATTATTATAGTTTTCTCGCTCATACACCACAACGCGGTATACCGCGACCCGACTCCTTCCGCATTACACCTCTGATGCTATCTGTAGCAATAGTATCCAAGAGTTGGCATTGATCAGTTGCAAAAAGAAGCGCTTAAGCAGACTTCTCCGTATGCTACGATACTGCATCAAAGCAACGTAAAATAAATAACTATTTCTGAGCTTCTCCGTGCGCACAAGCTCCAAGGTAGAGCTAATAAGTCATTAAGGGGGTAATTAGTGATAGTTGCGACGTCTGCCCGGCTTCCTTGCATCTGATGCACGCAAAAAAACAAGGAGCTACCCACGGTGAACACGTTTAATCTTTGAAGCGATTATGATATGAGGCGAGCGCTCACACTCCGTTTTGTAGTAATTGTAGACACATATTTCGCAGCAAATGACTTACTGGAATCGTACGGGATTATATATCATGAACATGTATGCGTCAACATTAAAGACAGCGTTAAAATGTCTGTGATATATTCATGCGGGCTCTCATTGCGACTTCATCCATCCTAAAAGCCCGTGCTTTAAACGCCATCTTTTCTGCTGTCGTCGCATGAAAGTGCTGAGGACATCGCTACCCATGTGTATCATCAGTTCCACTAGCTTTGACCAACTTATTGTCGTTCAGGTCAGGCTCTCGAGATTAACCATGTCCAAGCCACAGTTCTTGTCCGAATTCAGTAGAGTCGGTAACAGACAGCCACGGATGACCGAGTGCCAGACGTGACAGTGACATTGATGAGAGGGAGAACGGCCAACGTGTTGCGGTGTTGTTGCTGGTCGTGCGTTGGCGTTGGTGCACAGAAAATCAGAGCTGCAGACGAGCGACAAGCAGAGCGTTAGACTCGACTAGATACTTTGAGGCTACAATAAACATCTGCGATATGCGATCGTTTGGCATGGCTTCTGCGCTGTGATGCAGCCTCAATGTGGTCAGTTGTAGCTGGAAACGTCTAGCCATGTAGCGTATAGACGAGAGGCTTGCACATAGTCCTGGCATGCAGCCTTGTCCCACCTACCTCCTCGTTCGTTGACCTAGCGCAAAGAAAAACCCAGCACAACATGTACCACCCTGAAAGGTTGTGTAACGGGGTTACACGTCGACTGGTAGTCGATAATAGCTGTGGTGCACACAAGGGATGGGATCCCCTTTAAAGTAATATTCGAGCACAAGTATCAATTGTTGAAGACTGATGTATATCAACCATTGATTACGAGATCTTTTGAGAGGATCTATTTAGGACATTAGCGAGTAGGTTGATTACGTTGTTCTAAGGTGTTCTTTTACGTTGAAAGAAGAAATAAAGTTCAGTTCCCATTTTGATCAACAAAAGACACGTGTTTCTCTGGGGCGTCTTGCGATCGTAAGGAAGTTGCAACGCCTGTAAAGATAGCTGCTTATGAGAACTCAGTGCGTTTGATTCTTTTAATCTTATGGTCCCCTGGAACAGGGACCGTAAGCTCTCTGAGCTTGTCGACTCTTTGATTCGGGTTCTTTGAACCATACCTGAGCTCTAGGAGCTGTTGACGCTTTGGGTCGGGTTCTCTGAACCAAAGTTGCTCATTGAGCGTGAAGTTTTCCTCTGACTTAAGAATCTGTGTAGCTCCGCTACACTTGGTAGCACTCGTAGTCAATCAGCGCCTGAGTCATTACGACTGATCCTCTGTGAGGATGGAGCAATCCACACACCTCTCTGAGGCCCAAAAGGTCGCGCTTTATAAGCTGACCGTGGCCGTAGGCACAGAGTATGTGGAGTTTCTAGCTGCACAAGGTCCCGATGTGCTCAATGCACGAGTTGAGACCTTGATGCAGTATGAAACGGTCTTTATAGAGCATGTTCAGAACCAGGTAGCGTCGGCTATGCCAACATGCTACGTGGCGATGCCACCAGAAGAGGCTAAGCCTCGTCCCCTTCGGGTGGACGTAAACATTACTCCGGGAAGGAGGGGGGAAACCTGACCCTCTGGATCCGTGAGATTGAGATGGCCATGAGCTCTGGCCTTATCTCACTGGAGTACCAGTGGGTCTCGCTGGCTATCTTCAAGCTCGATGGAAGAGATAGAGAGTGGGCTCTGACGTGTGGCACGTCGGTCGAATTGGCGTTTCCCACATGGGATTCGCTCAAGTTAGACCTTTTGCGAGTTTTCTCGCCGCCAAACCAGGCTTATCGCGTGCGCTCACGCTTCTTGTCTACCCGTCAGGGTAAGAATGAGTTAACGGACTATGTCCAAGAGTTAAGAATTCTGATGGCTGCTATGCAGTCTGACCCTCTCCCTGAGACATTCTATGTGACTGTCTTCATGGAAGGTTTTCTTAATGGCGTTGCCAGGACCGAGGTGTTTCGGGTCCATCCGTCTACTTTTGAGGAAGCTGTTAGCATCGCTCAAAATGCTGAGCACAACTTCAAGTCGGCCAGACTTAATTGGAATGGGTACAGCCCAAGCTTTGCGAGGGCAACCTCTGCGAGCACCTTGGCTCACTGTAAGCCAGAACCGATGGATCCCATCCATGCTGAAGATGAAGGTGAAGCGGAGCTTCATGTTGCAGAGCAACGACAGGAAGTGAAACGCTGTTATACGTGCGGAAGCACTAAACACTTGCGTCCCACTTGTCATTTGCGTAAGCAACGACCGACTCCTATGGGTCGAAACCCCAGCCACAACCAGAAACCTGGTATGGCACGGGGAAACGTCGACACCCAGTAGGTGCGGGGCGCCCTACTGGGGTAGAACTGAGCTCTGTCACTTCTCTACGAGGTAGAGTGAAACAGGGCTTAGCCTCACAGAGCTCTGTGCCCGCCAGCATAGAGCGTGGATACAAGCCTGGCTTGTTAGTCGCCGAGGCGAAAGTTAAAGGCTTTGAGAAGCATTGGTCGATCCAAATCGACTCCGGAGCATCATGCAATTATGCTCGAAGTCGTTCCCTTGAGGGAAGTCAGCGATACGCTGAAGCGCTCAAAGCGCATGAAGGTGATTCAATCACCGTTCGTTTAGCGACTGGTAGTCGCTTCACGGTGCCTAAAGTTCCGTTGAACTTAGGTGTGAAGTTTTTGGACTTTGACAGCATTAAACGCTGTCTTGTCCTCGGTTTGGATTCGAGATATGATCTCATCCTGGGCGTGGCCTGGCTTGAACGCCATGAGCCATGGATTGATTGGAGGTCTAAGACCTTAGGCGCCACGCGCAATGTTCCTAGCGGAGCTTTGGAGAGTCATGAACCCACCTTTCCTAGGCAACAAAAGTGCTACTGGCGCGAGCCATTGACGGAAGATGTCAATGTGCTGGACATTGGTATGTCAGAGTTAATTAACATCAATGTCAATGACATCCATATTGAGCGGAGCTTTTTCACTGTATGTGAAGGGAGTTATACTTCTATGAGTGATACTCGTTGTGATAATGAGTCACTGCATGCTGCAGGCATGGTTTGCCTAGGGCCGAGACATCAAGAATGTAATTCCTCTGATGTGATTGGGGTGGCACGTGCAATTCCACCGAGTGAGGGCGGCCGAGGTGGCACCTCAATAAATGTCGGTAATGACATTGATGGCGAGAAGCCAGAGTGTTCAGGGCTAGGCCCGGATGCTGTACGTGAAGTGGTACGTGTAAATCCACTGGGTGAAGTGTTCGAGTTACGTAACACTTCACCAGATGTCGTTCAAGACATGAGCTCTCGTATAGAGCGTGCTAAGATAAATAGCAACCACGGACAACCTACTGTCCTGGCCTCTAGGAGGCGTAAGGTTTCTTTGAGGAAGCAATCTCAGCGTAGGGTGGCAACTGTTAAGCGACCAACGTCTAAGAAGTCACGAAGTGATGATAGTAACAATACACTATACGCACTTGTCAATGGGTTGACTGACCAGATTGATGGCAACATTAGTTTTGATACTCTTCCATCCTTGGATACTCTCTTTGACCTAGACGAAATGTCTGACGGCGAATTTAGCCAAGCCTTACAGGCAGGAGAATTATACGAGTTAGTGGTCATTCGGCCGGATAATGAGCTGAACTCATCCTCGTTATTGGACGAGTCTGTCCTTGAGGACACAAAGGCGGCATTGGATGCCCGCAGTGGATCTTCGATCCTTAAGGATCCTCTTGATCCGTTCTATCCCTTGGTAAAGGAGTTTCAGGAAGTGGTGTGTCACAACCCACCGTCCGTCTTACCTCCCGATAGAGGTGTACGTCATGAAATTGACTTGGTTCCTGGAACCAAATACTGCGTAACACGGCAGTGGCCTTTACCGAAGGAACAGTGTGACGTCATTGACGACTTCTTTCGTGCACAGCACGCGTCAGGAATGGTACGTGAGAGAAAATCTCCATATTCCACACCGACCTTCTGTGTCAACAAGCCCAATGAGAAGTGGCGCATTGTTCATGCTTACAATAAGCTTAATGTGGCCACCATCCCGGCTCAGACACCGATTCCAAGGAAGGATGTTCTTCAGAACAATATGGTGGGATGTACAATGTACAGTGCGCTCGACTTAGTCGATGGTTATTACCAGCTGCTCATGCGAGAAAGCGATATTCCGCTGACAACGGTCAGCACTCCAAGGGTATGCTCTGGGAGTGGCTTGTTATGCCGCAAGGGTTATCAAATGCCCCGGCTACATTCAATCGTCTTGTGACACAATTGTTTAGACCTCACCGAGGATATGAACAGACCTACTTTGATGACATCTTTGTCCATAGTCGTGCTATGAACGGTCGGTCAGATGTGGACAATCACATTGACCATTTACGAGCGGTGCTGGAGTGCATGCGCACGAATAAGCTGTACGCCAACGCGTCTAAGTGCATCTTTGGTGCAGAAGAGATTCCCTTTTTATGGTGCTTTATTGGTAAGCGAGGTCTTCGAGGATCCCACAAAGGTAAAATCCATAGTTGATTGGTCGATTCCGAAGAACCAAAATGACTTACGTAAGTGTCTTGGCCTTGCCAATTACTTGCACAAGTACAGTGCGAATTACGCAGACATGGCTCGGCCATTATCCAATATTCTTAAAAAGGATGTAGAATGGTGCTGGACTAGCACAGAGCATGATGCTTTTCAATCAGTAAAGGAGAGTCTCCTTCATGTGCCAATCTTGGCTTTGCCTGATCCTGATTGATCTTTCAGTGTCGTCTGTGACGCATCTGACTTTGCCATAGGCAGCGCCCTGTTACAGACAGATTCTGGTGGACGGAAACGCGTCATTGCGTTTGAGTTCCGTCAGCTGAAGGCTGCAAAAAAGAACTATCCTGTTCATGACAAAGAGCTACTTGCAATGAAGTATGCTCTCGTCAAATTCAGAGTTCATCTTCTT
Organism: Hyaloperonospora brassicae; assembly: GCA_947650285.1. Classification (NCBI taxonomy): domain Eukaryota; phylum Oomycota; class Peronosporomycetes; order Peronosporales; family Peronosporaceae; genus Hyaloperonospora; species Hyaloperonospora brassicae. The sequence continues at coordinate 58,525 of CANTFL010000530.1, read as the reverse complement.
GGCTCTAAGCCGTTTGTGATCGATACAGATCATGCGTCGCTACGCACTGCGACCCAGTCGCCTCACCTCTCTCAGAGAATGGCTCGTTGGTTTTCCTTCTTTGCCGAGTACAACTTCGAGGTGAAGTATAAGCCGGGCAAGCAGAATGCTTTGGCTGATGCGTTGTCACGCAGGCCTGACTATGAGCTTGCTCATGTTACGACTCTGTCGTCGTCGGTCACTGACCTAATCCGTACGGTATATGCCAAGGATGAACATTGTGTAGCTCCGCTACGTGCTCTAGGGAGCGAGGAGTTTATGGACTCAGACATAGAATTGTCGGCAAGGTTACGTGCGAGGTTACATCGATATTCCATCGATCAAGGACTGTTGTGCTATAGCACGGATGTTGAGGATACTCCTCGCATCGTTGTCCCTCATGATGAGGAGTTGAAGTATCGGATCCTCTATGAGGCACATGATACTGCGTTGAGTGTTCATCTCGGTCGTGAGAATACCTACGGCTCAGTTAGCCAATGCTATTGGTGGCCCAAACTATACAAATGAGTGAGCACATATGTGCGTACGTGTGAAACGTGTCAACGGGTGAAATCTTCACCTCACGCGGCCGAGCCGATGGATCGTTTGCCTGTACCCAAGGGGTGTTGGGAGTTCATCAGCATGGATTTCCTGTTCGGATTACCGAAAGATTCGTATGTAAATACGGGTATTGTGGTCTTTGTTGACCGTTTGAACACGATGGCTCACTTAGCGGTGGTGCCGGTGCCATTGATGGTGAGGGTACAGCTACGCCGTTTGTCGATCGCGTGTTTCGACAACACGGTTTGCCGTTGGCGATTGTCTCTGATAGAGATCCTCGCTTCACTGGGAAGCTTTAAAACTCCATCTTCAAGGTGCTCGGTACACGTTTGGACATGTCCACAGCGGATCATCCACAGACTAATGGTCAAACCGAGCGAGTGAATCGCATCATCGGTGACATCTTGCGCAGTGTTTGCACTGAACCGCCTAAGCGTTGGAGTTCGATGCTCCCTGTCGTTGATTTTGCGTTAAATAACGCCGTGCATGCCTCCACCGGCTACACACCGTTATATGTGAATGGTCTCACACACCCTCGCGTTCCGTTAACGCTACCACTGCGTGGTTCAGGGCTTGGTGGGGGAAGAGTTGCCGATCGGCTTGCTGATATCAGCCCTGCTACTGTTCAAAAACAGTTAAGCGAATTTCTCGCAACATGATTGAATGTCTTACGACACGTGCGTGACGCACTGGCTGATAGCCAAGACAATCAGAAGGAACAAGCCGATGCTAAATGCAGAGGTTGTATTGAACGTTATGAGGTCGTAGACCAAGTTCTACTCGATGCTAAAAACTTACCTACAAATGAAGTGTCCGCAGTCTTCAAAACAAAGTTGCGTCCGCGCTTGATTGGACCATTCAGGGTCGTCGCCAAGAAGGGACTTTCATGTACGCCCAACCTTCCGCGCAAACTACGCACACACCCCGTGTTCTACTTTGGGTTGCTTTAGCCGTATCGGGATCCGTCCCACGTGAACTTGGAGGCGCTTGCGCTGCATAGGTTGGCCTTGCCATCGGTTGCTGAATACGTATCAGGAGGTCAAGCTGAGCCTCCATCCGGGCTTGGCCCAACTTCAATGCCTGTACACGGGCTCGCATCGCGTCAAACGAACTCTGGGTCTTACCTAATGTCTCACGGAGACGACTCGGCTCCAGAAGCACCTAGTCATGCTACTCTTTCGGTATACCGACCACCTCCTACTCTGCTCGATGAGCAAGGGAACCGCCAGTTCCATGTGGAGCAACTCCTGAAACGACGTCGTCGTCAGGGTCAATACCAGTATCTGGTGAAGTGGCGAGAGTACCCGGAGTCGGAGAACTCGTGGGAGTTTGAGACACCTCTTCGGCAGGATTGCCCATACGCCGTTGATGTTTTTGGAACATCGTGGCAGGGGTCATCCCTCGACCGAGAGCGCTTCTCACCAATAGAGGTGGTAGGTAGTGGGTTGCTTCGAGCCTTAAGATCGGAATCCGTGTCTACCGGCGGAGCCGAATCGTAGCGTTTACGTGTACGCAACTGGCATCTGGCCATGAACTTGGCGTATTCGTACCGAAGCTTTCGTTCCAGACGAACGTCAGCCACACTGGCACTTGCCCTCAGGGATGGCACACTGCTGAGAAGCCGCGTGCGGTATACCCTATGGATGAACTGATTGTTCTTCTCTTCAGGCAACTCGTCGGCAAACAACAAGATGGGTACTTCCCTAATTGATCGAGCCGAAATACCACGGTCCATATTTTACGGTGTGCCTTGTATTGAACTTGGGTGGTCAGGAAAGGTTCGAGGTACAATTCATGTAGGAATTGGCGCAAGGCGATGTATTCAGGCGACGTAGCCTCTGAGCCAATGGCACATTCTGCAAGGCTAAAGCCTTCCGTTTGACGGAGACGTTGCTTCATGTAAAGTGTTGAAAACACGTACCCACTCTGGTTTTGAATAACCGTCTGGGTATGAGTGCGACGTAGAGCACGCTTCTCTTGCTAGATAAATAACTCCTGTTGCTCATCGATCAAGTTGATGATGAGGCGATCACCTGAATCTGTTGCATGCTGCTGCGCTCCTAACGTGATGGTTTCAACACGCTCGGCGAATGCATTTGGTGCAGTATGACGCGTTTCTTCTTGCAATAGTGAGTCGGATACAGTCCATTCTTCACGAAGGACATCGGTGTCGTAATGAGACTATGGAAATTTGCTGTAGTGGAAATATTCGCATTCTCGTTATGTATGAGCCAGTTGTCGGCTGGCTGCCCGGTCCCACATCTGGTCAGATCGCTTCCATTGGACAGTCAGACTAAAATGGATATCAGATCGGCAGGTTGGGACCTGCGATCTTGGTTCAAGGTACGAGGCGGAAGGTAACGTTGGCAATCAGTCGACCAAGAAGGGAACCGCAATCAGCAAGGCAATCGCGATCAAGGAAGCGATCGATATCGTGATTAGTGATCGATATCGTGACCAGTGATCAGGTATGTCATCGAGATCAAGTATGCGATCGAGACCAGGTTGGTGTGGAGCACACCATGTCATTCGCGATAAGCAGGCGATCACGATGAGGAAGCGATCGGGATCGTGATCAGTGATCACGTATGTGACCGCGATCAGACAAGTACATCAGGTGTGGGCCACGCAAGTACAAGATCGCTACCGTCTAGAAAGAGCGACATGTAGAAAACGATGTCCAAGACATGATGATAGGGATAGGTTTGCTGGGTTTGATTGGTTAACATTGAACAGAGTTCAATTTTGTTACAAAGCACACGTGTTGGCTTCTCTTCCGGGTGGATCATTGGCCACCTAACGTCAAGGAAAGGTTTACATACGTTAAACAAGTAAAATCCCTGGATTATTTGGCCAGGGATGAAGATCTCTCTAACAACACCCCAACTACGACTGCACGCAGTGAACCCTACGGTTCAGATTCAAGATCGCGAGACGGCTCAAGTGGTCAGAAGACTCGCGTATCAAGCATCACCCCTGTCAAAGACGACTCTGGGAGAGCGCCCTAGTTACAAGCGATCGAGTGAAGAATTTCCACGCGATCCGCACCTACGTTTGACCAGGTGAAGCATTTCCACCCTATCAACACCTATACCCAAAATGGGTAAGTTCAGCTTCAGCTCAAGTCCACCAAGAAGAGCGCAACCCGCCCCACCGACGGGTACACAAGGTGATCAAGAAGACAAAGAGCACGGAATCGGGGTACCCCCTTCGTTAGTCGGTCGTCCGGGCGCCAGTGGAGAGTCGGGATCACAAGGAATTTGTGATCAACACTCCACCACAATGGTGCGCGTGCCCGGATCGTCTGTGGACTCGAGATTTAACCGTGAGTTCCTAAGCGAAGAAGTCAAGATCAAGACTGAACCTAAAATAGAAGCACCAGCGAAAGAGTATTTGGCGCATACTAGTGACGATGAAGGATCCCCAGATCGTCAAAGATTGACGAGGGGCGTTGACGATACGAAAACAAACGAGGAAGATTGGCGCACGATCTAGAACGAAACCCAAACTCTCTACTGAGGTCCCTTTGAGGGCCACCGCAGATCGTGCTGCAAAGATCGATCTGCAGGATGAAAGCCCTAAGGAAATCCGCAAACGTTTTTTTATTTATGTTAGATAAACCATCAGTTTGATGAAGAGAGAAACAAGATATTCGATAGAATTCAAGAGGCTGGCTGAGGTGAGACAAGATCGAGATGTGTACAAGAACAATCCAGTCGGATCCAACGTCAATACGGAGACGATAGATTAGGGTCAAAGTCAGTAGATCGCGAAGTAAATATTAAAGATTGGCGATTCGACAAAGTCAGCCAGGAGTACCATTTTAAGAAGCTACAAAAGATGTGAAGTCGAACGCCTTTGTGCTTAAGACGATCAAGCCGAAGCTGACCGGATCGCTACGCGGAACAATATCTGCACCCAAACTACCTACAAATGTGTTGGAGAGCTCCGGCGTCTAATCAATCTGCTAACGGAGGAGGGATTTACGGCAGGAACGTTCAACGCACAAACTCTACTAGAATGCAACCACGATCAAGTGATCGCTGCCGGACAGTCGCCGATTAAGACGTCGAGTCCGCTTCTAGGCATACGTGACCCCGGAGACAATTTGACCCTGCCTATCGGCACCTCGGATCAATGGAACACGCCGCGGATCGCGACGGATAAAGTTCTCATGCCGATTGATAATTCTCAAAAGGATGAACACACTGGATCGCCCCGATACGCTTCAGCGGAGTTAGAAGAGGACTCGAACGATTTGTTTGAGATCTAACGGATGACACTATGACCAAAGGGCGCGGATCTGTGGCGGAAGACATTTGAACGGAATGAGGCATAAGCGCAAGCGAGAAGGCCATCGGCAACGCGGTTTTTGAACATTGTGGAGTCAGAACAAGTGATATTCTATTCTCGGACATCCATGAATAGATACGAGCTAGAACAATCTCACATAAACGCTGGACGATCGGTTAATCGCCATCCCGAACTGGATATCGACATGCCGGATATCGACATGGAGTCGGATCGATCGCGTCCTAATGTATCGCATGTCTATGGTCTTGCGCATCGAGAGCAAGAAGGCAAATAATTATTGCAGGTGGCGACAGCAGGAGCGGCGAAGAGTGGTGGATTCTCTAATCAAAGAATGCGACGGTCTGCCATGGCCGGACTGAAAGAATTTCCGGCCGAAAGAAAAGTGACGAACGGGCCAGGAACTGGATCAGTAAGGTGAAGTCGGCGTTCCTACGCGATCAAGCGCCAGAAGTGGAGCAGTGATTTGTGTTTGGCTATCTTGTTACGGGACCGGCGCGTGACTGGTCTATCCAGCTCAGTCTCTTAACGAGGACTTCGTAGAGGGCACTCCTGGAACGCGTCATGGCCAAATACGGAGGGGAGAATAGTGTTCTAGCTGAAAGACTCTACTACCATGAGCGTAAGCGATCGAACAAGACTCCATTGGAGTAATTGTACCGTCTGAATGTGACAGCGATCCGGGAGAAATCCCGATACGAGATGGACCGTCTGGTACCCGCAAGGAGTATAGCACTCATTAACTTGGTATACTGGACGATGGCGATCTGGCTAGAATGCTAACGATGCTACGCCTTGGAGATGCTGATGATGTGGAAGAAACGCTTTCAAGAATGTGATAACATGGAAGTTCGAGAAGCTCACGCCTCTATAGCGCCGAATAAATTTCGACAGTGTGTTGCGCCACAGGCGGTCTAAGCGCCAGCAAAACCAGCGCGAGCGGTGAAAGCGATCGACGTGGAAAGCGAGAGCAGTGGATCAGACATAGACCCTTGTGGATAGGACTTATACACGGATCGACGCAACGGGTACATGACCACGGCTACGGATCTCGCTCAAAATCCGTATCGACGCAATGTATACATGGGTACAGCTGCGTATCGCGCTCAGAATCCGGGAGACCGGCTCTTTCGAAGTGCTGAATTTGATCAAGAGAGACACAACGACCGTGAAAGTCCCAAACAGTGTGTCCGCACTATGGATCGAAGAGACCTGACGATCGCGGATTTTGGAAGAGACTTACAAGTCGAAAGTGTAGACGTAAGGGGCATCCTGCGGAAAAGTGCTACTACATGTTGTCCGTATGCAAGGACGTCAACGAGGAAGGAAAGTGCCCGATGGAACAGTTTTACAACATGATCCGTCAGTGGTATGTGCCTACCAAGCATGCAGGGATGTTGCCGAAATAAACCGAGAAGACGGTAAATCAGGACGCTGGCTAGGTCGGAATCTGGTACGAGCCGAGCGTTCTAGGCTCTGCGTATATGAATTTGTGTAGAGGAAATGGATGACGGAAGCGAAGTCAAGCAGAATGAGCTACATTATACATGTGATTCTACAAATTGCCTGCAATCCATTTCGAGTGTTAGACGACATGATGAGTACGCCCGATCGCCCACTAAGATTGAACTTGTCTTAGCGCCGGGCGAATCAAGGGGATACTAAAAATACCATACACTATGAAAATGGTTCAAGCAAGCTACAGTGGTTGGGAAGACTATCAACGAAAAGGCCACAATTCTACTTGACTCGAGAGCGGAAACATTTCGAACGTGGACACCGCCTTTGCTCGTAAGGTAGGATGTGTCATTGACGACAATCAGAAACAAGAGTGTGTGGGGATAGGTGAGAACACGTACATAACCGAAGAACGTACCAAGATTAAGATCACCCTCAATGGATCGCTGGTATACTATTTGATGTGTGTGTAGGTGATCAAGTGGGTCAGGAGGTGATCCTGGTTATGGAATTTATGGTACCCGCAGGTTTACGTTTTGATTTGGCTGACGGGACACTAGTATTGCCAGATGCAGTAGGATTCGTCTAGCAGGACGTAGACCTTTGTACGGATCATCCATGCAGCCGACCGTGACCTCAGAAGAAACCTTTGTGCTGCAGGTCGGTAGATCGGCGGAAATAAGGATCGGCAACGTCCAGTCTACCGCCTAGCTCTGGGTGAGGCGCGATCCTACATGGGTACCCACCGTAATCACTGGTATAGGTCGGATCAAGTTCTTGCAGCTGACAAATTTCAGTGATAAGGTAGTTACTCTCGATCACGGACCGACCTTAGGCTAGAATTATGGCTGCCGGCATGGTGCATTGATACTCAGGCTACGTATCGGTTCGATCGCAACGGTACAACGAGTGTCAGACACTAGTATTTAAAGCTGCGAGTGAAAGAGAGGAAGAAGTGCCGCCCGTATACGCGGGCCTGCTGGTGGTCCACCCGACTTACCCTACGCCAAAGAATGTTTTAAGTCGGCCTACGAGGAATAATGTATCGAAGGACAGCCCGATCCGAGACGATAGTGATTTTACGTGTGAACCCACTACCACGTGTTGTTAACACGATCGAGGTCAACAGAGCGGAAGCGTTAGAGCACTCGGGAGGAAAATGGTAGAGGCCGCGATGAATAGGGACAATGGATCCGATCAATCGCATGACAAATCGCATGACGCGATCGACGATCGATAAGTAAATCACCAACTAACATGTGTCATGCCCGTGCTTCATACCATCCACTAACACACGAAAAAAGATCGAGCAGGGGATCAGTCGAAGACAGAGGCCAATTCTTTAACAGGTCTGTCGATCGACGAAGATCTTTGTCCGAATAATGGCCGGATCTCAGGAGAATTGGACGTCGCTACCTGTCGTCACGAAAGTGGGGAGTTGTACGCCGAATATGGGGATCAGCACATGGCGGTACTGACCGACACTGTTATTCCCACTGCCGAAGTTGCGATCGAGGATATTCAAGTAGGCGATCCACACGTACCGCTGACTAATGACCAAGAACAATAACGACAACTGATATGGAGAAACAAGCACCTTCTTTTTGGTGAAGGAAATGCACTCCCTCCATCCGCTCGGGTCGCGATATGCGATATTGACGCGGGAGGAGCGAGCCCGATCGCGCAAAGAGTACGTTCAGTAGCACCCAAGTTTCGCGAAAAATTATTGGATTTGATTGAAGGACTACTACCGGCCAAAATTATTCGACCTTCCACATCACCTTGGGCCTCGCCGATCGTCGTTATCATCAAGAAGAATGGCGAGGACATTCGATTTTTCATCGACCATCGAGGGGTAAAACATCTGACAAGACTGATGGGGCACACAATGCCATTTATGGATGAACTTTTACAAGACATGGAAAAAGCGATGTGGTACTGATCACTGGACATGGCAAGCAAATTTTGGGTGGTATAGATGACTGAACGAGCAAGAAGGATTTGAGCATTCTTAACGCCGTCCAAGTTGTTTGAATGGCTACGAATGCCGTTTGGGTTAAAAAACGCTCCACAGATTTACCAACACCTGACATTGCATGGATATATGAAAATCAGGGCTGATCCGGACACCTCCTCAACAAAATCGTTCAAACAGATCGACGTGTTCACAGAAGGAGAGCCGGACACCAGTCAGACACCATCTGTGCTAGGTCGAAGATCGTACATCGATGTCATACTGATTTCAGCTACATCGTGGGCCGATTTGTACGATAGAATGCCTACATGCATGCGACAAGTGGAATGTGTCCATCAGTCTGACCAAATGTTTTTGGGGATGACGCAAGGTGGAATATCTCGGTCATAAAGTATCACTCGCTGGGCTGGACGCCCACCCGATAAATCTCGGATCGCTGGTCAACATTCCGTTTCCTCGAACACTGCGGTCGATGCAGTCGTTTTTAGGGAGTTTATATTACTTTAGCCGATTCATTGAAGACTATGCGATATATGCATCAGTGCTACACGAATTACTCGAAGCCAATTTCCACGAGATTCGACGTATGGACTAGGCGGAATCTGCAACACGGAATGGAAAGAGAGCTGACGACAGGAAGTGTCGTGGTAATCACGATCCAAACCGTAACGGTGCTACAGTGGGCAATTTAAAGTTTATGATGCTGCAAGGGGCGATCCGAACCGTAACAGTGTTACAGGGGGCTATCCAGCGTTTTCTGGTGCTGCTGGGGACGATCCAATCTGCACAGACAGAAGCCGATGGGAGAAGGCGATGATTTCGCTCACTATATTTGAGGATAAGATCGCTAAGACTCCAATTATTTAACGTTTTTATCCAGTTCGCACTCCAGTGATAGTGGTCTATGCTAGCAATGAGCAGTATCTGAAGCTTTGGTACAAATACACGAGGGAGTATACTGGCCTGGAATGTTCACTAGCAGAACGATATATCCTGACGAGATAAACTACGGAAAGATGGAATAAGAACTTTTAGCTCTGCTGCGCATCCTGGACATTGGCTACACTAATTTGGTTGTTCGAGAGATCAAGGTACTCACACGTCATGTAACGTTGGCCTGGCTGGTCTAATCTTCAGGCCTTTATGGGAGGCTGGGTAGATTGGCGGCGTTGCTATCAAATTGGACGCTGGAGATCAAGAATAATGAAAAGGGAGAAGATGAAATACTTAATTGCCGCAAGCATTACCCCGCGCGAAGAGGTTGAAGAGATGTTGATTGCGATCGCCCCGAGGAAGCAGCCAAAACATAATATAGGTATGCCACCACCAAAGGTGGAGGAAAGTGAATGTCTTTTGGTGATCAGTTACGGTGGATCGGCCTGTACCAAACGTAAAGGCGGGGCGTATAGTGCCATAGTGTATAAACTCCCAGATTGGAGGATCGTGAATGTTGCAGCCGAATACGCAACAGACCTGACAGTAAAAGAAGCCGAATATCGTGGCCTGATACTAGATTTCAATCTCCTGGCCGATCAGGCGCGGAGACGCAACATCATTTGTGTCGATTGTAACTTAGTGATTCGACAGACGAGCGAAGAAATTGACGACAAGGCGCCCGGATTACAGTTGCTACGTCACAAAGCTATGGAGAAACTCCGATCGTGGCCGATCCACGAATTTTGACAAACGAAGAGGGAATGGAATCAGAGTGACGATCGACTGATAATCAACGCTTTACAATAAGAGAAAGGCACGATAACTGTATCCGATCAAGACCGTCACAATTTACATTCGTTGAACCGGTTGGACGCGTTATTGACACATAAAAGTGTCGTTCGGGTTGTGGAAATATCTGCCGTTACTAGATCAGCGGTAAGTGGACGACGATCACTTGAAGTAATGCAATAAGGAAGTCGTTCAGAGGATCATAATCGAGAGAACCAAGCAAGAACAGGAAGAAGAGAGTTGGATTGCCAACCTGATGGAGTTCCTGATCGGAAAAATAACAAAATTGAGCATTGAAGAAGCAAAGTTATGTGCTCGTATCGCGTTCGATTGTAAAGGTGACGAAAGCGGACTAATGTTTTTCTGCCCTCTATCAACGGGATATCCAGATAGCCGCGTAAAATTGATTCGTTTGGTGGTGCCGGAGCTACTGCAGCAAGATTTCTTGTATCATTATTATACAAGTCTGGAGGGCGGACACCAAGGTATCGGCAGAACATACCAGCGAATCCGGTCCAATTTCCACTAGTAGGGACTCTATTGGAGTGTCCAGCGTTATGTGGGAGAATGTTTTGATCGCACGACGAAAAAGGTAAACCTATCCTGCGCGGCGAATTGCCGGGGAATGTCCAATGTACTTATTTGTTTTAGATAATTGCTATGGATCGCATTCCATCGTTGCCGCGATCTTTCAAGGAAAACACTGAGTTGTTGCTGTGGGTAGATCTGCTCTTAGAGTACGTGATCGCAAAGACGAGTTCCTCCATAAATGCTCAAACGATCGCTGAAGGTTACGAAGAGTTTGTGTTTTAAAGATTTGGAGCCAGTGAAGCGATCCGCCATGATCGAGGGCCAGGATTCATGTCCGATTTCATCCGAGCGTTCAACCGGATCGCGGGGCAGAAACAGCATGCTACTATGGCATATTGACCCCAAGAGAATGGAACAGCATAAAGAATAATACACGCCATGACGAGGGCGTTAAAAGATTTTCGTTACAGATACGGATCAGAAGGATTGGGACGAGTTCGCAGGGAGGTTGACATTTACCATCAATACGGCCCAGGATCGCGTACGACGAGATACGCCATGCTACCTGATCCACAGTTGGGACCCACGATCGACGCTGGAGCGACTTTGCCCTTGGGTAGCACCAAACGACGGGACCATGATCCAATAAGATGGCGTCAATATATGTCACGTCATTACTAGAGAGCGAGAGAAGCCATTAAAGATCGTCTACAGATCGCGACTAAGATCGGACCGATTTACACAACACTGAGAACGGATTGCATGATATCGAAGTTGGATCGCAAGTGTGGCCCTATTTGGATCGAGCGAAAGAAGGATACGCACGAAATCTGGCACATAGGTGGCATGGACCATTCCGGGTTACGGTATTTTAAGGGAGACACGCAGTACGGTTGGAGATCTCGAATATTATATCGACTATTCCCGTTGGTACATAATTCCAAGCTGAAGTGGGTGAAAACCTTCCCGGATCGGCCAAAAAACTGTTGAACGTTGAAGAGGCGACCCGCTTCGATTTTAACGAGTACCTGCTGCCGGAAGATAGCTGGGAACGCACATTAGATGAAGATAAATTTAAAGTCGAGAAGATATTGGATGTGCGATCCGGCAGACGGATCCGTTTTGGCAGAGTGCAGCGCCAGTATTTGGTGCAATGGAAGGGATCGGTTGATCCGACTTGGATAGATGAAGTCGACTTGAAATGTGGGGTCTTGTTTAAATTGTTCGATCGCGATCGATTTACCAAGAATCGCTTTGTGGTGATGTAATCACACGAAGCAGCGGTGGATGAATAACCGATGAGTCGAATCGGAAGTTGCGTGCAAGAAGGTTGCAGATGCGAACAAAGGGAAGGGTTGTGTGTGGCGATTCAGGGTATCAAACCCGATCGCAGTGAGTAATTAGAAAAGGCAAATGATATGAATTCAAGTGATGATCGACGAAGAAGAAACGATTAAAGCTCTTCGATTAATGGAGATAGACTTGTTGATCGATACGGAAAGAGAGATAATTGAAGGCTTTTGAGCGCGTGTTAGATCAAGTGAAGTGGTCGGTGTTGTAGAGACCATTGCGATCGAGGATGCCTATCACGAGATAGCTGATCTAATTCATAGACGGTCCACCCATCATCCAGACGCGATCACGGTCGAGGGTTGTTAGGATCAAAGGTGATCAAAAAAATCAAAAGATTGCGTTGATAACTACCGACGACCTTTTGAACGAAGTATATCGGTTAAGTCACTGGCGGATATGTTTTTGATCTGAAACTATGAGGGAAGGGATCAAGCGCAACATCGATCCATGCAACCAGTTTGCGAGTCGAATGTCATCAATGACAGCATTTCTGATGAGGCAAGTCAGGTTCATAGACATTTCACCCATCACCCAAACGGGATCATGGTTAAGTATTGTGGGGTCAAGAATGGTGAAGAAGACAGGTCAAAAGATTTGTGGCGATAACACCTGACGACGAGTTAAATTGAAGGAGTCGGTAAAAGTCGCTGGCGGTGATCTTTTTGATCGGAACCACAAAGGGAAACGATCAAGCGCAACACCGGTCCAAGCAACTAGTTTGCGAGTCGAATGTCATCAATGACAGCAATCTCGATGAGTGTGTTCGGGATCACAGACACTCCACTAATCATCCATATGGAATCATGGTTGATGATTGTGGGGAACAAGACCGGTCCAACAATCAGCAACACGCGAGCCTTACCGAAGATATGGGGTCGCGAGACCCGCTCAACAAGGACGATCGACGATCAACAAGAACGCATATGGCGTCCGCACGATAATGAAGATTATGGGTATCGATACGATGTGGCATGACGAGCCAGATTGTCGTACTGAGGAGGCCTAGAGGTCAATAGAGGTCAAGAAGCACAAGAATTCACAGCTAGATCGACACCGTTTGTCGACCAACGGTGCAGGGGACGATTGTGGTAAAGTGATAACGAGATATAACCGTGGTGTTGGGACGCAGGATGGAATCAGACAAATGAGAAACATAAAATGACTGTTGAAGTCAATTGGATGGATTTGCTGAACGGTCGATAAGGAGTATGTTTGAGGATCAATAATTGGCCGATCACGACCAGCGATCAAGGTCTTGGATCACCACATTACAAGGGCTTGGATCGCCAAATTACAAGGACCGGATCGCTTAACGGGTGAGCATCAACCGGAGTACTGGATCACTAACGGCAATGGAAGATAGGTGAATATGGAATCAAGCTGGAGGATTGGATCTCCAAAATAATCGAACATGCGAGGTCTCAGAAATGACTGCGACCCGACGGTAGATGCTCGATCAGAGACTCAAAAGATTGATCACGACCCACTCTAGGTGTGTAATGCTTGATTTTGTGGGCACATAATTGCGTGGACACATAATTGGTGTGGATCACATACCGCGATCCGCTACCCCGCGATCCCACTATGGAGCGATCCACTAGGGAGCGGGTCGAGGTGGATCACATAACTGTTGTGGATCACATAACTGTTGTGGATCACATACCGCGATCCACTACGAAGTGTATGCTGTAGACCACATGAGGCAAGAGATGAATGACATAGACAGGCGATACGCAACAGCAGACCTAGCGAACAGATATGCATAGTTATAGGTTTTGGACTTGGTTGGTTGACATTATATGGAATTGGATTTGCAACGAAAGACACGCGTCGACTTCTCCCGGGCAGGATATTTGGCCTCCCGTTGGATAGAGAATCACCCATGTCTCAGCAAACTTCGCCCTCGGATTGTATGGCCAGGCGGAAAGTCAATTCTCACCCCCCATCAACTGCGTTAGGACGCAGTGAACCGTACGGTTTAGATTCAAGATCGCGAGACGGCTCAAGTGGTCAGAAGACTCGCGTATCAAGCATCACCCCTGTCAAAGACGACTCTGGGAGAGCGCCCAAGTTACAAGCGATCGAGTGAAGAATTTCCACGCGATCCGCACCTACGTTTGACCAGGTGAAGCATTTCCACCCGATCAACACCTATACCCAAAATGGGTAAGTTCAGCTTCAGCTCAAGCCCACCAAGAAGAGCGCAACCCGCCCCACCGACGGGTACACAAGGTGATCAAGAAGACAAAGAGCACGGAATCGGGGTACCCTCTCCGTTAGTCGGTCGTCCGGGCGCCAGTGGAGAGTCGGGATCACAAGGAATTTGTGATCAACACTCCGCCACAGTTGCTTTTGATTCCGGTTCAAGCCAAACAGTTCTTTCAGTAGCAGCTAGATGCGAATGCAACGGCGAACTATACGACTGTAACCTATCCGAAGACTGCTTTAATTCCGTAGGAGGGGGTCAATGCTCGTCGATCCGCACCTACACCACCATCTAGTGGCTCCTTGACAAGAAGCGTAAATGACCTCCTCATCGAGTCTTTTTTAGTCCCGGAGGTCAATCGTACAACATCGTAGAAATCTCTAGTAACTTGCTTGTAATCATAAGAGTCGTTGCTGCGCTAAACCTCACGTGTCTTCATTGTTCGTTTGGCTATCGCTCACGGTTTTATCAGCTCACTTTTTTTTGTCACTCGTCAATTTAAATAAACGGACTTGTGCTTCTCGGCTGTATCGTGAAACGCATGAAAAGGCATGCATCTATCCCGCTCAGGTTTAACCAAGGACGTAAGCAGCAGTAACTTATGCTTAATTGTAAACGTGAACGGTACATAGTGCGATAGCAGCAACATTTGATCTTTTCGATTCTGACATGCATGTCATAAACTGTCAATGTCGCATAAGAACGTAGATACTTGCAGTCGGTGCGTGTCAGCTATCAAATCGATATGTGTATCAAGGATTTGTGGTATTGGATGTACCAATGTGAAATATCAGACGTAGGTTGCGGCAAGGAGTGGAGTCACATCATTTTTAAATAAATGGTCTCGCGTTTTTTGTTGAGAAATGTCAGCCATTAAATAGCCGTTTATATTAAATGATGATAAAGGTTAGATCATCTATTAGAGATACTTATCACTCTACAGATGTCTGTTGTGTGGAGACCACCTCGGTCATCTACCATGACACGAACGTTCTCCTACCACGTTCCTCATTCTGCTGACTCGATATTCCAGACGTCACGGGGGGCACTCTCGAAAGACCACGTGATAATGACTGTTGACCAAGTCCGGGGTTAGAACTTTGTGTGCACTCTTGGCCGGATGGCTGGGCTGTGCGTCTCTTCGCGCTTCATCTACTTCAGGGGTAAAAGGACGCATGGCTAGGAGACCTGTTCCACTTAGGAAGGCCTAGCGTGTCATCTTGACGCAATCCCTGACCACTTCCGTAGTGATCAACTCGCTCTGCTCTTCGGGCCGATCCCGTTGCATAATCTAGTGCAGACGTGCCCATACGCACCACGAGACGAAGACCATCGTGGCCTGATGCTTACTCTTCATAAACGACCGGTACTGGATATCAACAGGTCATCACGTTCTTAGGAGAGTTCACTTCGTGGGATTGGGTATTGCGTGCAGCGAACGAGTCGGCGCGAGGGAAGAAACTTCATGAAGAGCAGAAACTAACGAAGGCACGGGGAGGACGATCTTTGTCGGCCTTTTCCGTGCCGCAGGATGCCGGAGGATTGCTTCCATCTCGGGTCGCACGCTGCGTTGCCTCCCGTAGCACGCGCAGCGGAGTAAAGGCCTCCCCCTTTTAACCATGGCCCAAATAAGGGGAACTTACCGTCCGAGGTAAGGGGGCCAGATGACTTTCTCTTAGGAGGTCTCCGTCTCGGTCCGTTGTTTCTCGAAGCCAAATTAGGAAGTCAGAAAATGGTACCTCGTCATAGTGACTTATTATCTGTAATAACTAAAAAAGCTACTTTTTATAATTTTGTATACTTTGTCACAGACAGGAAAGATAACTCTATTTCCGCAAGTCAATATTCACTCAGAATGAGTCTGAATATGGATGGCTAGCTTCATATTTCGTAGCTAGCAAATTAGTAAACTTTCAAGCTTTAAGCTTAAATTGACGCGAATTCAGGGCGGGACATACGTCTACATCTTTGGTGCAAGTGGTATACACATATTTGCAAACTGCTGGTAGGTAATAACCAACAGTATCTCGGTAAATATGTCAACGCTTCGTCGTAATCTTAAGTGGATGAATAGACAACCCGTTTTATATTGCTCGTCCACCTTCACCACAATCGAAAGCCAATATATGGCTGAAGACAGTCGGAGTCATCTTGACGTTCAGTCGGCGCGACTGCTGTAGTTCTTCATTTCACCTCCAGTTGTGACGACAGTGAGGAGGTTTACAGCTTCTCCTGCATTTATTAACTTACTGACACGCTTTGGAAGTTTAATGCCTGGACAGAGGTTTCGATAATATTGAAAAGATAGCAGGTATCGCCATCGTTTATGTTCTTAGAGAAAATACTTATATCGTATTTTCTCAAAGAACATAAACGATGGCGATACCTGCTATCTTTTCAATCGCTTTAATTGGAGATGGAGATGAAAACAGTTCAGTCGAAGCAAATTAGATGGGTTTTGAGGTCGTGCTGGATCAGGAAGCAAAAAATAAAGAGCTGTGTGTTGTCGACCCCACCAATAGGTTGAAGCTTCGTGACACATCAATACAAGCAACAGTATTCAACCGAAGCTCAGCAAAGACGAGATTCGAGCAGAGATCTGAAATGATGTGAGATGCAGCAAGGCTGCTCCTGACCGAATGTCATACAAAGACGGAGCCTTCACAGGTCTACTTATCTCAGTCAAATTTCGATTCAATAGTTATTAAACTGCGGCTTGTGATACGAAGTGTCGCCTAAGTATACATCGGAAGAAGGAATGTAGCTCCAAGAACAACAACAATCTTTTGCTTCATCTATGACTCGAGTGTTCAATACCAATCACTTATCAATTTGAGCTCTTCGAGCAACAACGGACCGAGACGGAGACCTCCTAAGAGAAAGTCATCTGGCCCCTTACCTCGGACGGTAAGTTCCCCTTATTTGGGCCATGGTTAAAAGGGGGAGGCCTTTACTCCGTTGCGCGTGCTACGGGAGGCAACGCAGCGTGCGACCCGAGATGGAAGCAATCCTCCGGCATCCTGCGGCACGGAAAAGGCCGACAAAGATCGTCCTCCCCGTGCCTTCGTTAGTTTCTGCTCTTCATGAAGTTTCTTCCCTCGCGCCGACTCGTTCGCTGCACGCGATACCCAATCCCACGAAGCGAACTCTCCTAAGAACGTGATGACCTGTTGATATCCAGTACCGGTCGTTTATGTAGAGTAAGCATCAGGCCACGATGGTCTTCGTCTCGTGGTGCGTATGGGCACGTCTGCACTAGATTATGCAACGGGATCGGCCCGAAGAGCAGAGCGAGTTGATCACTACGGAAGTGGTCAGGGATTGCGTCAAGATGACACGCTAGGCCTTCCTAAGTGGAACAGATCTCCTAGCCATGCGTCCTTTTACCCCTGAAGTAGATGAAGCGCGAAGAGACGCACAGCCCAGCCATCCGGCCAAGAGTGCACACAAAGTTCTAACCCCGGACTTGGTCAACAGTCATTATCACGTGGTCTTTCGAGAGTGCCCCCCGTGACGTCTGGAATATCGAGTCAGCAGAATGAGGAACGTGGTAGGAGAACGTTCGTGTCATGGTAGATGACCGAGGTGGTCTCCACACAACAGACATCTGTAGAGTGATAAGTAGCTCTAATAGACGATCTGACCTCTACAAGATACCATTTTCTCCTAGGTGGTCTCCGACCATACATCAACACGTTGCTGGGGAACATATGGGCTATAATGACCCTTGCACCGAACATGATAGTTATATGAAATCAGATAAAATTCGATAGCTCTGTTTTCGCCACTTTGCGGAGACTTAAATGCTACGTCCATGGGTAAATGACGAAAAAAAGCAGCATCTGGTAAAGCTATGATTGCAATTGAAAACATTGAAATATACTTGTGACATGATATGTCCGTTACGTGGTATTGCCACCAAATGAAGGCAGTAAAAATTGTTTCTAGTATCCACATTAGGTGCATCAACATATTGTGCAGCAAAAGAATACGATAAAGAAACATTGCAGTTGAAGGTATTAATCGCCCCTACTCCACTTACTGGTTGATATAAGCCATTACCCCGCTTATTGGTTAATATAGGCCATGATATAGCTAAAAGACCTAATAAACTCTGCTAGACGTTAGTAATGGGTTGTAAGCGAATACACAGGTCTGTAGTTCGCAGGTTAAGGTTGTGTACATGAGATTAAAAAGAATTTCTTGATAAATATAATAGCATCATATTTAGGTCATTTTCTCTGCTTCCAAGCGTTGTCGTTTGGAATACGTGCCTTTTTATGCAAATTATATTGTTCGTGAGTTGTCGAGGCTACTGAATACACAGCCGTCATTGTTGGTAGCGTATGCTTTAGTAGTACAAGGGTAGAATTCCTTTTACCACCTAGTTGCACTTTGTACTCCAAGAGTTCATGGTCCATCAATTACGAACACTACACCCAGCATTATGGTTTTGGTCATAACGAAAAGACCTTTCACGCCGCGTATGAATCCATCGCTCATTTTAGTGACATTAATGGTCTGCGATGAAAATAATGAGACCGTGCCGTCAGTGTCACATTGTAAGCTGTGAAGGAAGACAAGGAACATGCATGAATTCACGAGTTCACTTAGTCTAAACTTGATAAAGGTGAGCCCGAAGTAATTATGGTGTGCCAGCAAGGACATCAACCGGCAGATCTGGTAATAAACTATGGTACTCGATAGCGCGAAAGTATTGATATAGGTTGCACGCCACTGCTACTGCTACTATAAATACTAGCTCACAACGACCCTGAGCGTACAGATGGGCATTCACAAGTGCACAAAAGTCGAGATAAAATCCCTATAGACATTGCTCGTCGCGCTGGACGAAGCCACGAAGGGTAGTTTATGTATCCGACGAAAAGGCAACGTTCGCATTCTCCCAATCAACCTTGTGTGATGGTGTGATAAAACACTCATTTGAGGAGTAGATACCAACTCCCCACCGGCACCCGGACGAACGACTAACGCAGCGGGTACTCCAATTTCGTGCTGTATCTTTTGCTCACCTTGTGTACCCGTCGGCAAGGCTGGTTGCACTCTCCTAGGTGGACTCGTGTCAATGGCAAACTTGACCGTGTTCTGTGATGGGGTCGATATTCGATCTCGGTGTGCAAATTTTCATACCGTGATCAGAAGTGGCGTGATCTCGTGGAATTCGTCACAAGATCCCTTTTATACTTGTAGGGTGCTTGGTGTGAGTCACCTTGATCTGTAACATATCGCCTTACCCAAATATAGACCTTGATGCGCGAGCCTTCCGACCACTTGAGCCGTGTCGCGATCTTGAGTCTTCAACCACTAAAGGTTTCCTGCATCCGATCGCAGTTGTAGTGGGGGAGAGTCCTTGAACGCAACTGGCCATACTTTACAGGTACAATACTTGTGCAGATGTAGCGTAGTCTGTGACGTCGGGTGGCCAAACAATCCATCCCTGGATAGACGATGCGTGTCCTTAGAGGCAAATTGAACTCTGTTAAATGCTATCCAAATCAAACCCAACAACCCTATCCCATATCAAAGACATTGAATGCCACGTGTCACTCTCTCCAAAAGGTAGCAATCTTGTACTTTTGTGGCACACACTTGATATACTTGTCCGATTGCATTCGCCTTTCTGGTTGCAGATCGTGTCGTGTCGTGTCGTCTACCTCGCTTGATCGCGATCACGCACCTGGTCGCCGATCCTCATCGCGATGGCGTACTTGAGGTCAATCGCTTTGCTGATCGCGGATCACCTAGTGTGGTACACACTCTCTGATTGCGACCGCTTATCGTAGGACCACACTAAATTGATAGGGATCCCATACATACCCGATCACTCATCAAGATGTCGATCGCCTCTTTGATTGCAATTTCTCTCTTGATTGATTTTCAATTCTACGTGACTTTTACCCTTTGTCCATCATACTTTAACATGATGACGCAAGTCCCATCCTTTCTAATCTGATATCCGGTTTTGTCTAAATGTCCCGTGGACGTCCTTCAACTAGGTGTGGGGCCGGCGCTGCCAACCGTTTGCGGATTTAGGTATAACTGGAGCGCGATCCTTTCACGTATCGCTTATCTCATTCGTCGCTACACCTTATAATTTCTGGTGTCGGCGTCTTGAAGAGCTCGTATTGACTCGATATACGAGACCCGGGACTTTACCATTTGATCAAAAGATTTAATCTCTTGCTAGTACTCCTTTTTCACAAAGCGCGAACAGTGAACATGTAACGACTAGCCTTCTCTGGGTCAGCGAATGTGACTTCAGACAAGAATATCTTCGAGCGCTTGATTTTCTCATTTAATTCTTGGATTATCTCCAGACGATCGTACTGCTTACCTAGAACCTCCGAGCATTCTTCGCTGCGCTCGCGGCAGCTCTGGAAGGCGGAAAACAGACTATCGAAACGCTTCGTTACGAGTCGTCGTGACTAGATTCCGACGTCACGCAAGGTGTTTAAGTCCTCCTCCAACCGATCGCCGCTATGCTTCTCTTCCCCTATTAATCCTTCCGGGGAGCCGTAACATCTCGCGATCTTTTCGTAGCTCTCCAAGCGATTGTAAAGTGCGGTCAACATGCCGGCCATTGTCGGACGGTCGACAAATGAAGCGGTCGTTACTCGGGTGCTAAGAAGAAGCGGGTACAACTGGACGAGGGGCCTGCTAAGGTCGGGAACCGGATGCGATTCATCCCGAATGGGGGAAAGGGAGGTGCCGGATAGTTGTGGCGTGGACATGGCGAGGATTGAAAGGTGGGACTGATCAATTGAAAAGACAAGTGCGCAGTCAGATCAAAATTGTATAGCGACTAACGGCGCCGTGGACGACTATGTTGTAGCGACCGATTAAAAGGCCGTTTGACGTATACGTTCTTCCCCATTGTGTGGAGTGAATACATAGCCACGGTGACTCTCAAGGGTTTAGCAGTCTGCTAATGACGCAAGCGCTCTATTATTGTTGCATTGAAAACTGCTGTTGATCATCGAGCGGATTAATGATGATGGGATCGCCCACATTGTAGGTTCGGTGATGCGCCGGGAGCGTGTTACCTTCTCCACGCTTGGTCAAGAGGTTTGGTGCTGTAAAAGACTTTGTCTCAATCACAGATGTGTTGGACAGTGTACCTTCTCGGTGGTGGACATTGGTATCGCAACCATAGTCCACATCCGCCTCGATCATTGAGATAAGATAAAAGAGCCTGAAACTCATGGGGTGGAGATGCCATGACTTTAATGCTTTGACAACCGTGAGGTTGAGCACCCACACCATCCTCTTTGAGGAGAGAATTTGATTTACGTTTTGAGGTAACGTCCGTTTAATGGGAGATGTTGTAACGGGGTGACACAACGTGTGTGGGCTACATCAGGGATGAAGTCTTATTAAAAATAATATAAGAACATCGTATCCGTTGTATGGGGCTAACGTGTGTCAGCCACCGAATTACGTGATCTTTTATGAGGTATTGATTAGTACATTAATGTCCAGATTATGTACGTTCGTCTGAGGTGTTCTTTCGATAAGAGAAGAAATAAAATTCAGTTTCCTTTTTGATCTGCGAAAGACAAGTACCTTCTTAGGCGTCTTGCGATCATTTAAGATTCCAGTACACGCCTTGCTAAGGCAGCTACTATTAGAGCACTCTGTGCTGTGATTCTTTGACTCGTTTATTCTCCTGTAACCGAAAATGTAACCTCTATGATTTTGTTGACTCTGTGAGTCGATTTATTTAAATCAAAAGTTGCTCGTAGACCGTTAACTCTTCCTCCCACATTTTAAATCTTGTCGCTGCGCTACATGTAGCACTAAGCTCGGCTGGTCGCAAGCCTGACCCAACTCCACTATGGCTAATTTCATGCAAAAGGTGCGCAGATCGCTGGTTCACAAGTTATAGGCATGCATCAGTTGCGGTGGCGGCACTGGAGTAGCTCCGCCTACCGTGGAGCTTACCGCTAATGTACAACCCTGTCGCGCTCAAATAATACAGCTACCTAGCGACGCGTCTTGTTAAATCAATGCGTATTTGTACCGGCTTCTACAAAACGACTTAAGCAGGTGCTGGCCTCAGTACAGTTCTGTTGCACTTCTTCAACTGTGTCAGGCGTGATCTTAGCAAACCATTAGGCTTTCGAGGTGATAATCTAAAGGTCTATAAAAAAGATTATTTTGGTCGAGCGAACGTGAGCCAAACGGCTTTCTTTAAATCTATCATCGCATGGCATGTAACGGGGCACCGATGACTACGTACTGGTCTACAAGTACGAAATTAAATATCACTGACAACAGAGAAGGTCAGTGCCCAGCTAAGTGCGAACACTGCACAGAGGAAGGTAACGACTAAATAAAAGACTCTAGTCGTGGTAATAGTAAAGCTGTATTTTTATTTAATTAAGTCCTATAACTCTTATTGTCTATGGTAGTCCTGACTTACTCATATTATTTTATTCAAGCGTATGATGACGTCTACTCACCCCCCATTGCGCGCGTCTAGCAGCGATTAGTGAATTAATATCATCACAATATCATCCAATAAGTAGACCTTTCCGTCATCCAACAATATCACTACACATAGTGATATTGTTCTAGATATATTCTCTGTAATATTCTTTGTTGTCACTTTATCCTTAGTGTCAATATAATGTAACGGGCTACCCCGTTACATCACCCCCCTCATCTGATACTTACCGTGTGACTATCGAAACTTGGCGACCTCACGTTGGTCACCATTATTTAAGGGAGCACTTTGCTAATCAGATCCATTCGCACCGGACAGTACCTCGCATAGATAATATGTTGAGGCAAGGTGGTTAAAAGAAGATATCGCCTGTTGATGCTTCCGCCTCTGCGGTAGACGACTCGTCGTCTACTGCTCGTTCTCTGCCTGCAGCACCTGTTGCTGCAGGCGCACGTGGTGTCACATATCGTGTACACGATGAGTCCGAGTAAGGGGCCATCTACTCTACCAAGTTAGATGCGTCTGGCTCGAGAAAGGCTCCAAAGGCATCGCAACAAGCTGCGGTGCCTCTTCGTTCAGCGAAGGAACAGCCGAAAGAAAGGACTCGCGACTAGCGTTACAGTCTGTTCGCTAAAGAAGATATATAGGGTAATGAGTACGACTACTCATCACCAATATCAACTCGTGCGTCTTCGCACGAGCACGTTGGCGATGACGCGATTAGTCATTAGTCTGACGCCCGTGGTACCGCCGAAGGTACCACGTAGAATCTTGATGAGCTTAAGCCTTGGCGTTTGCTTGAACAGATCATCAGTAGCTTGTCTCACGATACTAGCCTTCACCATTGCATTCCATTAAACGATGCCAGTGATCTTCATGGCTTACGTTCCAGCGCGAAGAACTTTCGCGCTAAAAAAGAACTTTATCTCAAAGCTTTCTTTTGGCATTGGTGGTACAATAGTTATTAAAAGCGTGATAAGGTCTTCGTTTTATTGGCGTGGAACGCGTTCGTCCAAACGTCAAGAAAGATGGCTCAAAAAACTTGGGCACATTTTGCCAAGCGCTTCAGCAATGGCGATCTCGATCTGGACCGCGATGGGAAATAGAACTACGCTTTATTATACAAGGGATGTTTGAAGGGCGTTGCGACTTGGACATTCTGTTGGACCCCTTTTTCGTGCATTTTTCCACTCCATCAAAAACACGGTTGTGGTACCCTGAATTAGTATGCAAAACGACAAACAGTTCGAACTAAATCACTGTCTTGTATATGGTTAATTTAGCCGAGCCATGACATAATCAGTATCGGTCCGCGATCGCAAAACAGTCTGAGTATCGATCTCCCCGCATCTTCGAAAAATTGAATTCTTCGTGATCGTCCCAGAGTTGAAATTTCTTATGTTCAATATCAATGCCCCCTTTCTTTTCAGCTTCATTTACCATGTTAAAATTGTCTCCATTTTCTTTATTTTTTATCCATCGTCGATCAGATCAACCTAGATCCCGATCGTCTGCGATAAAAGTTTCACAAATTCTGATCATCGGTTTTTTAATTATCTTTAAGCTAAAATCCACGCGATCGAGTCTGTAAATCTTCTATCACCATACTTACAACATAAAACGCCTTTCCACCTTCTCATAAATCCTCCCAGTATGAAACCTTTCCTTGTTTTCATGCAACCTCCTTGCATTTCACCTCGATTCCATTTCCTGATCATTATTAACCCGCATCTCCCTCTTCGTGCAACTGCATCGCATCAAACCGATTCTTCATCACGCGGTCGCGGTAACAAACATTCTTTTATCAACGCTCCACAATTTAAGTCCGCTTCGTCCATACACGACGTTTCACCATTTTATTTCCAATGGTCTTCAAACTTTCTGTGTACCCTGCTATAACGTGCCCGTCGTCCTGATCGCATGTCCGTTATTCTCTCCACTTCAACCTTGTCTTCTACAAGATCGTCTACCCAAATGTCTTCTAACATAGAGCTTCGTCAACTCTTAATCGCTCCATCGCTCGAGCAGGAAATAGCCAAAAACGTTTTTACTTCGACACAGTCACCACTGAAAATATTTGGTAGAGGGTATCTGCTATTTCCAACTCTCGAAGGGTTATTCCCGTACGTGTCGATACCTTACAACGGTCCGTGCCACATATGCGACAATTTTTGAGCGTACTCCTCCTTCACGCGATCTAGAAATAGCCAGACTTGCGATCCGCTGCATATGTCCAGCAGAGCGCAATACTGATTATGCTGATCGTCGCGATCTTGGATTGCATCCTTTAATCGATTATTCACCACCGCTATCGCCTGTTGTTATTGGCGTTGTATGCCATACCGCCATCGTCGTGGATCTCGATCTTGTGATGCAAAATTCCCTAGAGGTTACGTGTCTTCAAATGTTGATCGGAGGTTCCTACCGTGGATTAGATAAAATGGATTTTCACTGCGAATCCGATCCTGTGCGGTGTTGATCGTGTATGTGACTCGTTTGGCATGACCATACCGACCTCAATGATTCTTATCCGACAAAATACATCTTGATCGCTCTGGTTAACAATTGTACCATGAGCTCCGCCATGCCATTTGCCCGTGCTTTGTAAGTCATTGTAGCTCGTTGTTTCTGGCCCATGATTCGAATAAACGCGCGAAAGAAATCAAACATAAATCCAGTTCTTTGATCATGACGGATAGCTTTTCTGGCTCCGAAGCTTCTAAATCCATACTCCATATCATTCTCCACGATCGTTTGCGCTGTCCGAGACGCCCTCGCTCTCGCAACCATATATCCCGTAAAAATGTCGACCAGATAAACAACTTCGTGGTTTCTTCATACGATCGCGGCAAAGAAGGAATACGATTCATTGCCAGAATCTGAAATCGGTGATTTGCTTGTATGTTACCCGGCGGGCCACTAGGATCGCAGTGACGTTATTTACTTGTTTCGCAATTCACACATTCTCCCAAATAACGATGCACGTTTCGATATAGACGTCTCCAGTGAAATTTCGCCCTGACCCGCTAATAAGGTTGGCCTATACCATGTTAGCCGTCATCCAAGCTGGTATGGTAGGGATGTAAAACTCCTACATCAAACTCCGAGACCACCAACCGAACCAGCTCCGCCCGATCTTCTGACTTTTTGGCTGATCTAGGACAAAAGCGATCCAACCCATCCTGATCAACTTCATAGTCTGGCGCCTTCAAGGCACATGGTTCACATCCGCGACGGTAATCGTGGATATGTTTCCATTCAAATAGATATCAAAATTAGAGATCTAACTCTCTTCATCCTGCGCTTGTTTGATCCGTTAGATTCGTATCTGTTGTAAGATCGCCTCTTGAACATTTTGTGGCTAATGGCGTTGTCGTGCGGCAAGCCCGGGTAATCGCAGCTACTCGCACCCTCTGATGCATCTTGCAGGGTAACAGCAACTCGTCCAGCCTATTCAAAGTCACTATATATTGGAGATCATGATCATCCATCACTATCCAACCTTTTCTTTCTGCAGAGCTTCACCCGTTTATCGGTCTGCGCTTGCTTTACAATCGCGTTTCACATGTAAGAAATCGTGCTTAGCCAAGGATCGGAATTTCCCATCGCTTTACGTATCAGCAGTTGTAGACCCAACGCCTTGCAATCGATCTCTCCACGCATTTGTCAGATCACTATATTATTATCTCCGCATATTATCACCCGTCCCCTGGTATGATCAAACAATAAATCAAAGCATAAAAGTAGTCCTCAATACTCTGCTTCGTTGACCGTTGTATCAGGGACGAACTCAGATGCCGCAGCCACAACCTTCCAACCTGGCAATCTCCATACGATCGCGCTGCATGCTCCACACTTTCTCTGCACTCTAGCAGAACCTACAAAAACTAGCCACTTAAAGATTTTCTTCTTCTTCGACCGTAGGTGAAGGCATAGTGATCGTTTGTCGTTGGCGGTTTCCTCGGCGAGATCGCGATCAACATCTCATACACTTCTTGTCGAGGAGGTATACTCGCTGCCAGATCAGCAAGTATCTCGTCCTCACCCTTCTCACATCTACGAATATCTAGTGTCCAGTTTGATAACAATGCAGCTCATCTATTAAATTTCCCATTGAGACCGGAAGATTGGAGCAACCAAGCCAAGTCTGAATAACGCGTCCGCACGATTATCTCGCTAGAAACCAGCATGGTATAGCATATGTACAGCATCCTTGACAATGCTAGTAAGTTCTTCTCCACTACGCCATCGTTAAATTTGTTGGTCTTTAAAGGACGGCTTACGAAGGTGACCGTCCAGAATACCCCTTCATGTTTCTGCGTCAATGCAGCCGACACGACCCACTAACTGGCATAAACCACGATCATCGGCGGTCGATTCTAGGCATCAAAAATTCAGAATGGGTGTAACCGCCATCTTCTGTTTCAGGAAAGTGAATGTGATCGTTGATTTCTGCCAGCGACTCCTGCCTTCCAGATCCTGATCGCCCCCAGATATTGATTAAAAATCACGACCGCCCTTATAGCCAATGTGGCCGATTCTGTCTCGCCCAGCAACATCCACTGCCCTTAGGTCGTCGCACGTCCGTCGGATCTCGTATACACTCAGCTTCTCGTATTTCGTACAGGACTGAGGCGTACACCGTAAAGTCCTCGATTAATCGACTGCAGTAGTTAAGACTCCCCAAATACGATCGAATTGATCGTAGCAAACGAGAAAATCGTATACTTACCAAATATTCTAGATCCTTTGGGTTCGCCTCCAATCCAGCCAGAGATGCTTGATGACCCAAGTAGTCTACCTTGCGTCGTCCCCAGAATCTCGTAGTCAGACTAATATAAGAAATCCTCGATTGCATACTGCCAGCAATCGTTCCACTTTACGTAGGAGAGATTTCTACGTCTTGGCCGGTATCAGTATATCGTCTATATATATCTTTGGACAAAGAACCTACGCGATCATATCAGAATCTGTTTCACCTATGGTAAACACATCTATAAGATCTAATGATCCCGAGGCGATCGTATTTGGACGTGTACCAACCTTCAGATACTCATTTAACGCATTGTCGATCACGCGTTAGTATATCTGCGGGCGCATTTTCAGGCCTAAGGCATCCTTATTCATTCAAGCAAGCCTGATGGTGTAATAAACGCAGGCCTGATAGTGTGATAAACGCGTAAATCTTTTTTGCTCACTCCGTCATCTCCACTACCCAAAACCCACTTGCCATTTCCAACAAACATCACTACATGGCCTTATTCATATCTTGCAGTAAGTCGCTGATCAAAGGCATGGGATACATTATACGTCATGTCAACGGATTCTCTTGTCGATAGTCGATACACATTCTAAATGTCTTCTCCATTCTTCTATATAATCACCACGATTAGAGGTGCCCACGGAGAAGTAGAGGGGCGAATTACCTGCACCGTCAACAATCCCTCAATCATATCGGCTAGCTTCTCCCGAAACTTGGGTGCTACTGGTCGTACCCTTTGCGCGATCGGATTATCATATTCAACATCGATATCACAGACTACTCCACTGGCCGCAGGAGGCAAGACATTACCTTTACCCATTAGTAGATGGCTGTTCGCGTACATCAACTGCCGTAACTTCTATTGATCATTCGACAGCGGCTCCCCTGGATTGCCCACTTAATATTACTCGAGAGATTACTCGGCCCCAGGCGAAATCACTTCTGGTAAGATCACCAAGTCCTGATCGACAACTTCGGCGTACATCTCTCCACTTTCGTTACGATGCGTTACCATGAAGGAAGGTTCTGCATCCTTCCTTTACTCCCCGATCCCCACGACGTCTTCCCGTTTCACTAGTTGATCGGGCTTTTCCTGTGACTCACAATCTCCGATCGCACTCCCGTCTGTCTGACATCTGGACCTTCCTTCCAGCAAATCGCTGACCCATCGCTAGATGGCTTTACCATCGACCATCCTCACTTTAAGTCTTGAATTCTAATGCCGATTTTGCGAATGATCGCCCTCCGTATACCCATGAATTGGAGGGATCGACGAGGAGGCTTTTGTTGGTAGATGTACATCTTCTCGGTGCTGCACACGCCGCTGTTTTCGTCCCTCGCGATCTTGTCAGAATGATTCTGGACTTTTCTAGTCCATCATCGTCCATAGTAGGGATCGCCTTTGGTCAATGGATGGAACGTCGTTGCCCAAAATCAGATTCCTTGCAATTGGTATTACCTGTCACCATCGGCGTCACCCCTCTGCTATATTCCTTTGACCTGGCTCGCATACGCTCATTATCTAACTTCTTGTCATTGGTATGATCCAATACAAGTACCTTTATCGATAGCGGGTCGTTTTTCGTGCCGCGACCACTTCCCTATTTTTCCACATCTTGCATCATATCCTCGTCAATCACATTTTGATCAAATTATAACTCGTCAATCATGCAGTCTTTCGCCTCTTCTTCTGTATTCACCTCTTGGCGTTTTAAAATCTTTCTCGGCGTAGGATATGATCGCTGATCAACCAATGGTCCTTCATACGCTCCGGATGAGATTTCTTCTTGATCGATTGTGGCCTCAAATGCTAATGCCTGCCATTCTTTATAACGTCGCGACCCTACAGACACGTACCCCTGCGATCGTGGTATCATGTCCGCTACCATCCCCAATCCCAGCGGGGTTCCCTAGCACAATATGGTCTCGCGATCGCATACGTTGGTGAGCTGTAGGTAGTCAATCCTATCTAGCCCGTTAGTCACAGTTGGTAACTTAACGTCTCGTCTTACCCACAAGTTTAGCTATTGGTGGAGCGACACTTACCCTCACTTCTGTTGGTTTGCCGACTGATACAAAACGTGTTGATCATTCAGGTTAATCGCTTAAATTTTAGATCTATAGAGTGTCTTATGCCTCGCTAGACCAACGCGTACTTCATCGGGTAGACGTAGCGTTCCGTCCGCTACATCCATGCTCAAACCCGCCGGGACCATTATGTCTTTTCCTGATATATATACTCTTGAACCACTTGATCCCCGACCTATGGGTCGAATAAGATACTAGTGAACCGTCCGATGTAATCGTGACATTTGTGCGCCCGACCGTCATGAATGCTTTTTCGCCTATACCAACACATTCTTGAGCTCGGCTTTCGTCGATCATGCACCCTACCTTACAAGCAAAGGTGGTGTGCATGATCGAAATTCAGCACCGAAATCGAATATCATAGCGGCCTTCTCATTATTGATATTGCCAATTTCTTTCGCCTGTCTAGACCATTTTCCAGGGGCTATTTTAGATAATGTTTAATCAATATTACTCAAAGAGAGGTAATATTACCCCGAAGGTAATATTCGTGGTTGCTCCACTTCTTGGTTGATGTACACAGTACATCAACTAAACATTGACCAATCGTTACTGGACGCGCGCAATAAATGGTGAGCAAGAAATCCACACCGGAGATTGTAGTTTAATCTAGTTGGATGAAGACAAGGATGGTATATTAAAGGAGCAAAACTTCATTATATACAATTCTATTTTCCCTCAGACAAAGCTTTCGGGTTCTGTTTGCTTCGGTTGCGCTTCCCTGCCACGTGTACGTGATTTCGGGAGCACGCAGCGTTTTGTTCAGTCAACATCAGGTCTTACCATTCACCTGGTAAGAGCGTGACCCGTTTCATGCCGGATAAACCGATGGGGGAGTGATGACCGACGATCTGCCGATACGATTGCGCGAGGACTTGCCTTTTCGGTATTCCTTTCATTGAACACTCCTCGAGGACTTCACAATTTAGGGTCTGTAACAGTGGATAAGAGCGCATGCCAGAAAAGCGTGTGTGAAACAAGGGGCTTACGGGATGTATTGGTAGTTTACCGGTTCAATTTCTGCGCTTAAAACTCCTCTGCAGCAGTCAGCTCGGCAGGTCAACGCATGTATTCATAATGCTGGTATAGTATTTGCTGCTAAACCGCGGTTGCATCGCTTCCGTAAAGAGCCCCGGGAAGCACGGCGACGTATTAATTATCAAAGGCGATTGGGCGTCACGTCTTTAAATTCACCAAAAGGGTCCTGGTGAAACCTATCCAGCAGTATGTGGATCGTCTTATACGCAAGGCATCTCAGGATACTTGGCAGAAGGTAGAATTACGGCTAATACCCGCTCAGCTCTGGGATCACAACAACAAGTTCACCCCATTTTAATTCTTTACAGGGTAGGAGTTGCTACTGGGCAGCTAAGCCTGTGTCACACACGGAGAGAGTAACATAATTGTTTTCAGCAAACATCATAATGCGTGAAACTAAAGAGACCATTTGGCACCTATTATGGGACTACCCCTGTGCACATACCCTCTGGGACAAAGTGGTGAGCCACTGAACGGGTGAATACGCGACACGGCAGCGAATAGAGTACTTCATGCCGGCACGCTCCAGCCGGACGGTAAAAAGTATACCCCAGCACCGAAAAGCAGTGTAAATACAGGTTCCAAGATGATAGTACCTTGGCAGGGAGCGACAGGATGCGGATATGGCACATCATCAATACAAAATGCCTTACCCGACTCTAAATAGACAGAAATGCGTTAATATTCCGAGGGACGACTCACTATGGCAATTGCCGCATTAGGATAATTTGGAAGGCGTGAATCCGGCAGCTCCGAGCGGTCGCAATCAGAGAACATCGCGCTGCCGATAAGCAATCCGTGGAGCAACTTGCTATGCCTGCATCAAGTTGCTCGTTCAGAAACCTGGAGGACTACCTTTCTTTAAGGGGACCAGTAACGATCAGCCACTGGGCACACCAACGCTCATATCCTGGCTCAGAACATATCAGCGTTCTTGCACTTAGTAATACTGCGTAAATATAATATCTGTTTTTTCTCTCTGAATTTGTCTCCTTGCTACTCACTCTGTACATTGCTCGTCCACTGAGATTGTGGACAGGCGGAATACGTACTGCAAGACGCGACTGTCGACAAAGGCTGGCGGGTTTACTGAACCTAGAATGACTGCAAAATGTTAGGCTCATACTAAGACTGCATAGCAACACCGATGTATCGCGTGAGTCCGGCGGTCGGACGAGGCGTTGCTTCATGACGGTTCATGAGGTTGTCTGGTCAGTATGTCTTGGTACAGTAGCAGACGTGCTTATCTTATCTTCGTCTCAGTCTGCCGGTGTTCCAGCTTGCTTTCGCATAAAGTTTTCGCATGCCTGTTTCCAGATAAAGCTGCCTGCCTTCGTTCGTGACGTCCGCATGCAGAAGCGTTATTCGATTTCGTGGAATCATCAGGCTCGTGGTACATCCTTGCTCAACATGTGCCAGAGACGCTTCTAGATGGAGGTGTATGCTCGCTCATCTCATTAAGATGATCGCTCGCTCGAAAGATGATCGCTCGCTCGAAAGATGACTCTTGACTGCCTTTGGTGACCCCGGAGCCTGGTCGCGTGCTTAAGGTTTGGGGAAGCCGTCCACGCAGAAGTTATAACTTTAAGGTTCTCTCGTCCACCGACAGACTCACCAAGGCCATTAGGCATGTACTGTACAAGCAAACCAGACATTGTGGGTTACACACCCTCCTTCACTCAAAGTAGCGCTATAGCGTGCGACAGCTTGGCCAATTTCTCGCAGGCCGAAAAGGTTTATTGCCTCTTCGTTACACAACAGAACAATGACCACTGGTACTTTGTATGCTTATTTTGATGATCCCGTGTCGTCGTAGGCGTCTGTTGTACTGCTGCAATCAAACAAGCGCTTTATCGCGCTTCGTGTCGTGTAACGGGGCAGCCCGTTACATGAAATTGTCACTTTAAGGAAAGTGACAATAAAGAATATAAAGATGGATATTCTTTAAACAATATCACCAAAGTGGTGATATTGAAGGGTCGACCAAAGGGTCTGTTCATTGGTTGATATCGTGATGATATCAACCCACCAATCGCCGCAAGACGCGCGCAATGAGTGGTGACGAGACGTCACCATACATCCAGTTATATTAGTATAGTTAAACTAAGTCAAACAGAGAGACAGTAGTTTAAAGACTTAATTATATTAATATAACAGTTCTACTTTTACCCTACCTACGCTTCCTCGCTTGCCACGTGTACGTCCGTCGGGGCACCCAAAACCCTTGCGTTAAGTTACGCAAGGGTGTGCCCCGTTACACCTGGTAGCACTTTGTAGTCCTTTCAAGGACCACATCATCCAACATGTTCATGTTGGATGAAGAAGACACCTTTCACGCCACGCGTGAAGGGTTTACCCATTTGAGTGACATCGAATGGGGTGCGGTAGAACGAATGAGTTCTACCGTAGGCGAACTCGTCGTTAGCGCCATGTTGGAGTCTCTAGACAGAGACCAACAACATGCCGCTATTGCCAAGTTCATTCAGAATGAACTTGCTCTCGAGAAGGAGAAAGTAGCCTTGCTTCACCAGCAAGGCTCTCAACAGGCCGAGCAGTTGAGAGAACTCGGTGCTCAACAGACGGAGCTGTTGAGACAGCAGCAATTCCATGCTGCTGTGGGCGGGACGGCGCATGCGCGTCGTCCCGAAGTCATGAAAGTTGACATCTCCAAGTACAGTGGAGTCCCGGAGGACTCCCTGTTACTATGGTTTGTCGAACTCGACAGAGCCCTAAGGGCTCGTCGCGTCGAAGATGAGCAAATGAAACTCACATTTGCTCAGACCCACTTGGCAGGGCGTGCAAAAACTTGGTCCCTGGGACTCGAGAGTAGCGACCCAAACGTGTTTAGGTCGCTAGATGACTTCAAGTCCCGGCTCAGACAAACGTTTGAGCCGCCACGGGCTGAGTTCAGGGCTCGTTCAGAGCTCCTGAAACTCAAGCAGGGTAAGCGTGATGTGCACGCTTACGCACAACATATACGACTCCTTGCGAGTAGTATAACTGCTAACCCAGTACATGAACACACGTTGATTACGGTGTTCATGCAAGGGCTCGCAGAAGGGCCCGTCAGGAGCCACCTGTTCCGCCTTGAGCTGAATACGCTGGAAGAAGCGATATCAGCCGCGGAACAGGAAGACTTTAGCATGAGACAGGCTCATGCTAGCTCAAACTCTTATCGTCCACCGAGACGACAAGAGATCGGAGGTCCAGAACCAATGGACCTCTGCTATGTTGAGAGCGAGAGACCTCGCTCTTCAAACAACAAGCGATTGCAGAGGTGCAATCGCTGTCAGAAGTTAGGGCACTACGCATACGAGTGTAGTGCTCCACGCCCAGTACCAAACAGTACTGAGCGAAATGGACGACCATTCGCCAAGAAGGGCAATGGGCGTGGGTCCAGCGCTGTTGCGAAGCCGCAACAGCGAGACGGACCATCAAAAAATGGTCGGGGTCAGTAGGGGCGGAGCGCCCTACTGATCCAGCAACCTCAAGAGAATTTGCAAATCTCTTGACGAAAGTTGCTCCAGATACACAATCATTGTGTATCTCTGCACCTGGTGATGACGTTTCGCTCATCACCTTGAAGTTGGAAGCGACAAATGATTTGTCGCTTCGTGCCCTAGTAGACTGTGGGGCGTCGAACAACTTTGTTCGACGCCAGTCACTAGAGGGTCGAAGGCTCAAGTTCGTTGAGCGCGACATTCCCCTCACGAGGATGACGGTGCGCCTTGCAACAGGCGCATTGATAACCGTTGGGAAACGTGTAGTAGGAATCCACTACACGTTGGAGGGCGAACAGTACGATGATGACTTCATCGTACTAGATCTGGATGACAAATTTGATGTCATCCTGGTATTACCTTGGCTCAGAAAGTACTAGCCAAGGGTGAGCTGGCAGCATCGATCCGTGAAGATGCCTGCCGCTTGTTCATCGGATGGCCATCTGATGAACATCTTGGAGCGTCCACAAGCGTGTGGATGTTCTGCGAGTGAGTGCGATGGCCTCACTTGCGGTACGGTCGTTAGCACGACTGCACAAGATCACAGTGTAGTTGATCACTACACTGTGGAGCAAGCTCCCGGCGGCTGTACAGAAGTACAGGCTGCGCCGAAGGTCCACCACTCGAATAAGTCGAGTGGACCGGGACATGGATGCATGCCTAGCGGGCAGCATCTTAGAAGAAAGAAATCTGTTGCCCCCAAGGGGCAACATGGAAATCCTAGGTCGACTGGAGAGTCGACCGTAGAGGATCGGTGCCTGACTGTGGTTGCACAGCCACAGTCGGAAGACGTCGAGGGAATAAGTCCCCACGTACTTGAGGAAGGAATTCCTCAAGAGTCGCTTGCTGAGGGATTAGGCCTTCAGCAACCTGTGGAAGCAAGTTCCCAGGAAGAAACCGAGACGTTGAACGTCTTGGTTAATGACGGATCAAGCGTAGGCGCTTATACGCTTGATCTGATTGTGCCTCCGAAGTCAACTTCGGAGATAACTCAGTTGCCAACGCTAGAACCGAAACGGTTCTTGCGTGATCTACGTAGTGGCAAAGTCAAGCAGATCTGCATACTCGTCACAGAGGATGAGTATGTGACCGACATTCGGTCGGCAACAGTATTTGCTGAGAACGAACGGGTTCTCAGCAGCTCATCGATGGACGAAAGTGTCCTCGATGAGAAGACTCGGATTGAGCGATACACGTCTCAATCCTGGGAGTCACTTCAGGCAAATCCTTTGTATAAGGATTTGATCGAATTCAGGGATGTGTTCCCTGAATCCGTACCTTGCGAGTTGCCTAAGGACAAAGGCACTCGACACGAGATCGAGCTCAAACCGGGCTCGAAGTACTGTGTCATGAAGCAGTGGCCACTGCCTCGTGAACAAGTACTAGCGATCGACAAGTTCTTTGCCGATCGCTTAGCAGCGGGCCATGTGAGGGAATCAACATCCCCTCACAGCTCTCCGACCTTCTGTGTGCGAAAGGCCACAGGAGGGTGGCGGATAGTGCACGCATTCAACAAATTGAATGCTGCAACGGTACCGGCTCAGACGCCGATACCGAGGAAGGACGTAATCATAGATGGTATGTCAAAGAGTACCATCTTTTCGTCCATGGATCTGATGGATGGATTCTATCAGATCCTGATGCGTGAACGGGACGTCCCGTTCACGGCAGTGAGTACCCCCAGCGGGATGCTGTGGGAGTGGCTAGTGATGCCACAGGGGCTGAGCAATGCCCCTGAAACATTCAACAGATGTGTAACAAATCTGTTGAGACCGGTGCGAGACTTCGCACCGAGTTACTTCGACGATGTGTTCGTCCATAGCCGGGCTATGGACGGAAAGACGGACGTTGAAGTTCACAGAACTCACGTTCGTCAGGTTCTTCAACTTATGCGCAAGTATAAGTTGTACGCCAACCTCAAGAAGTGTATATTCGCGGCTAGCGAAATACCACTTCTTGGGTGCATCGTGGGTAAACACGGCGTACGCCCTGATCCCGAAAAGATCAAGGCGATCACCGACTGGCCAGTGCCAGTCGATGTCAAGGGACTAAGAAAGTTCCTTGGTCTTGCGGCGTACTTGCACAAGTACTCGCGCAACTACGCCGAGATGACTGTTCATCTTTCTTGTCTGCTCAAGAAAAATGTCAAGTGGTCATGGAACGCTGAGTGCCAGCGTTCCTTTGAAGGTATCAAGCAAAGCTTAATGCAATCGCCGATCTTGGCGATTGCAGATCAGGACAGACCATTTCATGTGGTCTGTGACGCCAGCGATTTCGCAATCGGCTGTGCGGTAATGCAGTTCGATGCAGATGGCGCGGAGCGCGTCATCTGTTATCAGTCGCGTCAGCTGCAAGCAGCTGAGCGTAATTACCCAGTGCATGACAAAGAACTCCTTGCCATGAAATACGCACTGGCTAAGTTTCGCGTCTATCTCTTGAAAGATAGACCGTTTGTTGTCTACACGGACCATGCGTCATTACGCACGGCCGTAAACAGCCCACACCTCTCGCAAAGAATGGCGAGGTGGCTGACTTTCTTCGTGGAGTATAACTTCTCCGTGGAGTATAAACCAGGACGACTAAACGTCGTCGCTGATGCAATCTCGCGCCGGCCCGATTTCGAGCCGGACGCACAATCCAACAGTGAGGATAAGCCCACTGTTGCGACACTGTCAGTCAGTGTCCCGTCGTCAAGTTTACTTGACGACGTACGAAAGGCATACGCGGAAGATAAGGATCTTCTGCGATTGATGGATCATCTGGTGAATCCATCCAGTAAATCCATGAGGGATTTACCGGCTTTGTACCGATCCTCATCGGATCGGTATAGTATACGCAACGGATTGCTGTACTATACAGCTGTTGCCGACGACACGCCTCGTGTCGTCGTACCCGCTCATCATGATTTGCGTTTGCGCATCATGTATGAGTGTCACGATGCCCCAACAAGCGGCCATCGTGGTAGAGAAAAGACTTACCTCACGGTAAGTCGTGACTTTTACTGGCCACGCCAGTATCAGTTTGTTCGCAAGTACATACGTTGCTTGCGAGGTTTTTCAACGGGTGAAGCCTAGTCCTTCATCCCGTGCGCCATTGCAGCCTCTGCCTGTTCCGACAGAGTGCTGGCAGTCCGTTTCCATGGACTTCGTCTTCGGGTTTCCCGAAGACGCTCACAAGAATAATGGTATTCTTGTGTTTGTTGACCGATTCAGCAAGATGGTCCATCTTGCTGCTGTCCCTGAGTCGATCAAGGCTCAAGGTTGTGCTCGTGTCTTTCTAGACACGGTCTTTAGACTCCACGGGTTACCCCGTGAACTCGTATCCGACCGTGACCCTCGGTTCACGGCGGCATTTTGGCAAACCGTGTTCCGTACTCTCGGAACACGATTGAAGATGTCCACCTCTGACCATCCAGAAACAGATGGTCAGACGGAACGTGCGAACCGTGTCCTCGAAGAGATCCTTCGAGGATATGTCCACTCGTTTCCGAGTTGGAGCGAATTCCTACCCATGGTGGAATTCGCCATCAATAATTCGGTGCATGCTTCCACACAGCACACACCGTTTTACGTGAATGGCCTACGCCATCCACGAGTGCCCACCCTTATAGAGTGTGACTCTTGGATAAGGGGGGAGGGACTCGCTCGAGCAAAAACCGTTTTGGCTCTTGCTCATCACGTGTCGACGTTAACGTCGTCACGTATGATGCCGATGTCGATCAAGTCGACATCGATGAAGAAGATCATCTCAATAATAGCGACGACGCTATTATTGATTCGGATGATGATGACGATGCTGGTATATTCAGCATCGCCAACGATTATGTCAGCGAGGAAGAAGACAACCTCGCTGAAGAAGAGAGCAATCTCTTAGCAGTGCGCACGAAGCGCACTGAAAGACAAAACAAAGAGTCAGCAGAGAACTTCCTGCTGACTCGAGAAGCGGTAGTCCGTTTCGTTCAGGACTCCATCGCAAATGCGGTGGACCGTCAGAAACGGAACGCAGACAAGAATGGAAGGGCAAATGTTCTTTCATTTAAGGTTAACGACCTAGTACTACTGTCTACGGTAAACTTACCTGGATATGCAGTCACTAGTGTCGGCAGTAGTAAACTACTGCCGAAATACATTGGGCCATTTCGAGTGTTGCATCGCAAGGGCAATGCATACACACTCGAATTGCCACGTAGGATGCGCACGCATCCTACGTTTTACGTGGGGAGGCTTAGGTCGTTCTGTCAGTACGAGCCTTCTTCTTCCGATGAAGATAGCCCCCACGTTCAAGAACATCCATCAAGTTCTTGCGTTCGCGCTCCAGACGATCCGTCTGGTCGCGCAGATATGATACCTCGGAACTCAACCGAGATATCTCCCCGCGAGCTGTCGCCAGCTCGCCGAATAGGGAGCGGACATCCCGCTCGACCTGAAGCTGCGCTGTGGCATAATCGGCGCGATCCCTCGCCCGATCAGCCTCGTGACCCTTGCAGTTCTTCCGCACGGTATCGGTCGAAACGTAGCGCCGGTCGCGCTCGTGCTTCAAGTCATCGCGCAATTCATCGATTGCGCGATCCATCTCGTAAGGGTCGAGATGGTGAACCGAATCATCTGGAGGAGGTCTTTCCTCCTCCACCACATCCTTTGGTGGATGCTCACGGTGATCAACGCTTTCTAGTGGAGCGTATCTTGAATCACTGTGACGATTCAGGATCAAGGACGAGCTACCTCGTCCAGTGGCGGGGGTATCCACCCTCTTGGAACAGCTGGGAGCCCCGCTCTCAGCTGTTGATGGATGTTGAAGGTCTCGTCCGCCAGTATGAAGAGACCAATCCGATGAGTCCTGTGGCCCATCGGTAAACACGCGCCCTAGGCGCTTGTAGACAGATTGCAAGTTTGCAATCGCGTCACGCATCTCAGCCGAGATGTGTGCCCTTCCCCAGGGCGAATCTAGGGAATACACATCCCTATGTGCACGCTGCGAGTTGTCAACACAACTCGCACAAGGGTCTCCCCATGTGAGGCAAGGAATTACTGCCTCACTCGATAAACAATGCAACCGGTATCTAGCACCGGTTGGCGTTCGCCTTTCGAACCTGAGGCGTGTCGCCTCAAGTTTCTTGAGCCACCCTTCTCGTCCAAAAT
This sequence comes from Hyaloperonospora brassicae, assembly GCA_947650285.1. Taxonomy (NCBI): domain Eukaryota; phylum Oomycota; class Peronosporomycetes; order Peronosporales; family Peronosporaceae; genus Hyaloperonospora; species Hyaloperonospora brassicae. The sequence continues at coordinate 19,394 of CANTFL010000530.1, read as the reverse complement.
TCTTTACGTTTTGGACGAACGCGTTCCACGCAGCCAAAAGCGAGACTTTGTCACGCTTTTGGTTGCTGTTGTACCATCGATGTCTAAGGAAGACATCGAGATAAAAGTCTTTCTCAGCGCGAAAGTTCTTCGCGCTGGAACTCAAGCCGTGAAGCTCGGTTGCATCGAATAAGGGTATTCGATGGTGTTGGCCTGTCTCGTGAGACAGGCTATTGATGAGCCGTTCGGGCAAACGCCACGGCTTCAACTCATCACGCTTCACAGTGGTACCCTTGTCGGTACCACGGCTCCCAGATTGACGACGGCTCGCGCCATCGTCATCACGCTCGTGCGAAGACGCACGAGCCGGCGGTGGTGAGGAATAGAATTCCTCACCACCCTGATCATTGTCATCACTGCCGAACAGACTGTGATGCAAATCACGAGTCCGTTCGTTCGGCAGTGGTCTTAGCGAATACTGAGGCGTCGCCGGTGAGCGAGACGCCTCTGGAGCATTGCCCGAGTCAGACACGTCTGACTCGCCAGAGTAGATGACCTCTACATCAGGGTCATCGTGCGTACGCGGTGTGATACCGCGTGCACCTGCAGCACCTGTTGCTGCAGGCGAAGAAGGGGCGGCAGACGACGAATCGTCTGCCGCAGAGGCTGGCACAGCACCGGGATTTGTGGGTCTTGAGTCACCTCGCATAGACATGTTAACTATGCGAGGTCAAGCGGAAAGTGAATGGAACGGACCCAACAAGTGCTCCCTGTCCCAATGGTGGCCAACGGGTGGCCTCCGTATTTTGGATAGTCACACGGTGACTATCAGTTAAGGGGGGGGTGATGTAACGGGGCAGCCCGTTACATGGAATTGTCACTTTAAGGAAAGTGACAATAAAGAATATAAAGATGGATATTCTTTAAACAATATCACCAAAGTGGTGATATTGAAGGGTCGACCAAAGGGTCTGTTCATTGGTTGATATCGTGATGATATCAACCCACCAATCGCCGCAAGACGCGCGCAATGAGTGGTGACGAGACGTCACCATACATCCAGTTATATTAGTATAGTTAAACTAAGTCAAACAGAGAGACAGTAGTTTAAAGACTTAATTATATTAATATAACAGTTCTACTTTTACCCTACCTACGCTTCCTCGCTTGCCACGTGTACGTCCGTCGGGGCACCCAAAACCCTTGCGTTAAGTTACGCAAGGGTGTGCCCCGTTACATGTCGAGTCTTCAACAATATACTAAGCAGCACAATACCGATCCTTCAAACCAGCTACACGGTTGTCGAGTTGAAGCCGGAAGGACGTGTTGATTTACCACGGCGTCTATCACAAACCTGGGTAATCTATGGAGACAAGCCGATGAGCACAGAATGCGATGCCTCGGGCGTCTTGGCAGTGGAAGAGGATTCAAGCAGTCGGTCGCTGTGTCCAGAAAACCGACTGACTGCTTGTCCATGTTGATTGCTACAACCTTCGATTAATAGTCAATGCTGTCTAGAGTTGTAGCATGACACGCTGTTGGGCACGAACCGACCCAATTCCACCACATGCTTTCATGCAAAAGACGCGCACAATGATGATTTGAAACGTGTAGACATGCATAAGTTGCGGTCGGGAGAGGATTGAGTGACTCCGTTAAATGTGGAGCTTACCGCCAATGTGCAACCCTGGCGCGCTCGATAGAACGCAACTACCCAGTGGCGCGTATTGTGTTATCGATGCGTATTGTACCGACTTCTGCACATACACGATAAAGTACATGAAGACCTCAGTACAGTGCAGTTGTGCTTCTTAAGTAGTGTCGGGCCTGATCTTGGCAAACCATGCGGCTGTCAAAGTGATGATCGGAAGGCTCGACATGAGAAGAAAGGTTTTCTGATCGAGCATACGCGGACCAACCGACTCCTCAGATGCTATCATCGCATGACCGGACCGAATAGTGGCGTAGTGAGTCTTGGCGTGTGTGACGCCGGTGTCGACCAGCTCATTACCGGAGAGGTCAAGCTCTCGTGGTCCGTCATCTACTGCCGCACGATATCCGGATCCAGTCGGCTGCTAACATGCCACGGACTGAGTACAAGATACGACTGTAACACCGACAGGAGAAGCGTGAAAAGACCGACATATTGTTACGTTAATGTTAGTTGCGCGTTACCATGGTAGCACAGGCAATACTACCTGCCACTAGGCTACAGCAGAGCACGACACTCAGGCAGTTGGCTACTTCGGTCTCTACGGGTGACAGCCACGCTGTGATGCAGCCACGACGTATGGAGTGATTCAGATCGTCTTTAAAAACGGTGTTATCCACACGCAATGGAGTCTACATATTCCTAAGTCAGGGCTTAAGCGCCGGCTAATGCGAAAGGCGGTATGAAAACGTATCCGAGTCTACTACTTAGACTCAATAGTCGCATATTAAAAGCGATGCATGCGCACAGCATGGCACCAGAGGTCGTAAGCGCTTGTGTCGATGATCCCACTTCGCAGTTGATCGACATTGCATATGCACAAAGCCCAAAAGTCATTATAGCTCACGTCAGTGTCAGAACACTTTAAGAGCGTATGCGACCCACGCGAAGCGAGGTGTGACGTGCTTCTATGTGGGGGGGTCGATCCTACCTAGCACCATCTTATATATCCAACCAAGGTAGCGGTCGCAAGCACGGTCAGACCACTCCAGTAGCGCGTTGCCACAACACAATGCGTTCCAAGGGAACACTACCACACAAACTTCGGTACTTTAGGTAGCCGCTTGCGCGACACAATAGGCCTTATGTGCGACCGCCAAAGCGCTTACGCCAGCATCCGATATTGCACCTCTTAGGTCTGCCATGAAACGACGTGCACGGGATAGACTTTCACCTGCTTGCGCTTTCGCGAGGGAAAATTATGGTCGTATGGGGCACTCGGACAAGAGACGGAGACAGAAACCGGCTTTCGTTGTACCCTAAAAGTGAACCTGAAAACTACAACGTGATGAGCTGTCGCCGAAAGGCCAAGGCTTTCTTGCGTATGGACGACAGACTTGCATCTGAATCCTGACGTCCGGCACATCCCAGCCACAACTTCCCGCGCTGATTGCGCACAAAGAAAGACCCACAGAATACTGTACTTTATCATAGACAACTGTGCGCAACGATTCTTCCCGACTCCACCAAGCGGACGTTGTCGTGCTTTGGTCAGATTATACATTCCTATCGCTGGCTTGGCCACGTGGGCACGCCAGCTCAGCGGGGTGCTAACATCTCTCAATACAGTAAGTGTAGAGAAAGAAGCGAGTGTACGGTTGGTGCTCACGTTTTGGTTCTATGCCGCGCACTGCACTGTCGCTTTGAGATCACTTGTGTGGTTGACATTTACTCTTTAAAGCTACGATTACGGTCGGACATTTTTTCCGAAAGATGTGGGCTAGGTAGATATCACAAGTAAGTGCTCTGGATTCTTTGCGTAGAGCGGTGCGCTACAGCTGGATGTAGTCGTTGGTCGTTGCCCGCCGCCGCCTCGCATTTGGTCTTGCAGCAAGAAAGACGGCGTATCGTCACATCGTCTCGAACGGTGTGGCGACCCTTATCTGCTTAAAAGGTACGTACTAGAGGTTCGAAGTTCGTCGAGATCACCAACGTTGCAGGTACTCGGCGCGATAGTATGTATGTTATGGCAGGAGCATACTTGTTGTTGTGTCGAAGACGTGTAGCTAATGATGTGCCAAAAAGCGTGATAGCACATCGTAACGAGAGCACACACCAGCTTGTGAGGGTCAAATCTCGCGTAGCCCGCAAGTTGCGGCACACGGATCTTCCAATTTGTTGAAGGTGTAACGTTTGTACTCGTGCAAAGGTACAGGCTTCCCGTTATTGTACAGGTCTTGTGCTTCCCTATTTTGTCGCTGGATCGCCGCTGGCATGCGTCTCTTTTACATCTAAGAATTACAATCGACGAGAGCTAGATCGTGCCGTCGCGCCCACATGCGACCGAATACAACTGAACGTTGAACATAGTTGATGCGATACAGTTAACTTCTCGACTGTATTGTCATTGTGCATGTCGAACTGATCGCTCGTCTTGATGGCTTGTGCGGCATCTCTGACTTATCGGTGATCTGTCGACCCAGTCATTCTGCAATCCGTCAAGTCAAGCTCATTACAGACTACCTTCGTCCCCGCGCAAGATGAACATGAAGACCAGCCTTTTGATCGTGATCGCCGCTGTCGCGGCCAGCTCAGCTCTCAGCCAGCGCGATGATGGAACCTGTTCTGACGGATGCTATGCTGATGATGCGCTTTGCGGGTGTCCAAGTAAGAAATATCCAGATACGAAGAGTTGCATTGAGGTACATTGCAATGGTTTTTAACCCATATATGGGGACAGTAAGATCAAGTGTGTCGCAATGGTGGAAGAATCGTGGAGCTGGCAACTATCTGGACCTGTACTTCACAAAGCCGGATATGTGGGCGTTGCAAAGAGCAAAGCTTACTCTAAAAGTCAACAAGTTGTCATTCGTCTTCATTTTGTGTTCATTTATCGGTTGCTGTCTTGCACTCTACAATTGTAAAAATGACAATGTCTGTTTGGCTAACAGCGTGGTGAGCACCCTCAAATATTAATTTGTGAATAAACTTTACTCAACAATTCGCACGTTAAATATGATGCGTGTTGCGGGGTCGTGATTAAAACCGATTTCATGGCCGCATAACTTATAATCCTACACAATGTAGTGGTTGGATGCACATACTCATGATGTCGTTCGAGACTATTAGGTGGCACTTGGCTGACAGCAAACCTTTTCTGCTACATCGTCAGAAATAAATGTGAAAACAAATACTTAAGATAAAAATATTTATAAAAAATGGGTCGAAAGCTAAGTAAAATTGCATCACTGACGTAAACCAAAAAATTCGAATTTATATATGCTAACGACCGCATGTCCAAATAAAATTGAAAAATAAAGATTACAGAAACCATTTAACTGACTAGTACATGAAAACAGCATTGCAATTAGCTGGTACCGCACTAGTCTGTCGTATGCATTAATCACTTTAATTTACTTCGTATGAGTTGTTTATAGCCAACATCATTCTTTAAAGGCATCTGTTGTTACTGTGGTCAAAGGTCAAGCGACTATGGTCGAAGTTCATTGCGCTACATTTTGTGTGTGTCGATGCATACCACTTTGCTGCGATTTACCCCTCAAGTCATTAACTGCAGATATCCATGTTGCGCCGATGTCGTGAGTGCAATTTCAAAGATCAACACGAACATCACGACCATTGCCAGAAGCTTCATTTATGTCGTGCATTAAAATTTCATGAGTATAGCTTCTTTTGTTTGCGAGCATGTGCCCTCGAAAATATTCGAAATCAGCCGTAGTAGCACCAAAATCTTCGATCATATATTCAATATGATATCTATACGTGCTTCCGTTTTTTTCGTCTCATACTGCCTTAGTTTGACTTTAAAACATCTGATTGAAATTACAAAGTGATACTCTGAGCCTGCGGTGTCGTAATCTATGGATGTCCAGCCATGACAATACGCGCCAACTACGCATCATTCGAACAATGTATTATGCTACTATATGTTTGTAAAAGATAAGATAAGAGTGGCCTTCTATATTTTCTTACAACGACTGTCAGGCTGAATTAAATTGTCGATGCGCCTAATTACTTGAATTTTGATTGTCGTCGGATAATTAAAAAAAATGTAAATATAAATAAAATGAGAGCAGGGATGCACGTACACGTCAAGGCGCATGACATATTCTTCTATATGCAAGTGTGGTCGACTATTTTACATCAATCATCCATATTTGTTTTTTGATCCTTTAGTTCTTAGAAAATTCATCATGCGGTACAAAATACTTTTTATTATGATCTAAACACATATATTATAATATAATTTAGTAATATATATCTGGTGCTAGTTCCTCCCTCATTCGATTTATTTGAACACTAGAATCGCGAATTTAAACAAAAACAGAATTTGGTTTTTTTAAGGATAGATAGTAAGCGTTTGAGTCCGCACATACATTTATAGAACTCTCTACTGCTTTTAATGCTAGCAATCTCTCCTTATAAGACACTTTTCTCTCCTCATAACGCATGACCGTATTTCCATATATAGCTTGCCATATTTTATATCGATAAGATCATAAAGCATTAATAGTTTTGACGTCGGATGTTCTTGTTGACTTCGTAACGGTGTCTCGATTAAACATTTTTCACACAGTAATATAGCTCGGTGGTGCCAGATGCACAAACGAATGGCTTTTGTTCAAGATGATACACGGACACTTGCAATCAATTACGCAAAAGAAGACTGCAGTGACATTCATTTCGTGCTGTACACACACGAGTAATAAGTACAAGGGGCTAATAAGCCTACAAGAGAAGCGTAGCATCGTCCACTTGTATAAGGCCATGCTTAACCATCCAAAAAAATGTGGCGGAATGTCGAAGGCTTTTATCGACACATTAAAATTACATAGGGGTTGCTACACTTGTCTACAATTATAATGTTAAGCAGTGTGTAGGAGGCGATGAACGCCGTAATATCGGTTTTTACGGATGTTCATATTATCTGAATCCGGAACATTTCTATAGTTGAAAATGAAAAAAATGCCCCATTTCATCACGAAAATAAAATAAATGCCCCAAATAATTGAAAATTGCCCCCAATAATTTTAAAATAAAAAACGCCCCAGATAATCACGAACATTAAAAAATGCCCCACGTCCTAGTGAACTCATGTTAACGTGGCACACATTGAACCACACATTCTTAATCATTTTCGTTTTTCCATTTTACAACCGTGACTAGCCCCCGCCCTGTTTGGGAAGCTGCGGAGAGGGTTCTGCCGCGGGGGTGATGCGCTTGGAGACACCGGTTGCGAGCGTGCTACGCTTGCAGCTACCAGTTGTGGGGTTGTCGCGCTTGTAGCCACCAGTTGCAGGCGCAGACGCAGACGCGAGACATGAGGACGTAAACGAGTCTTTGTATTATCGGTCGCGGCCGTAAACACAGTCAGTCGGTGCTAATGTTCGTGCTATTAATGTTATTGCTTTTGTTATAGTTGTTGCTATTGTTGATACTGGTACTGCTGCTCTGATATTGCTTTTGTTGATGCTGTTACTGCTGTTTCTGCTGCTGCGGTTGTTAAAGGTGCTGCGGTTGCTGCTGCTGCTGTTATTGCTGTTATTGCTGTTATTGCTCTGTTTATGCTGCTACTGCTGTTTTCGCTGCTGCTGTTGTTGTAGGTGCAGCGGCTGCAGTTAATGTTTCTCAACTTGTGGGATCAAATTTCTCTTCATTCTTATCAGGTTAGATACTATAAAACGCTCAATCATATCAATAGACGCCAGTGAATCTGTTCCTTCTGTTTGGCTGTTATTGATGACTTCAATGTCTGCAGACAAAGAAGTCTGCAGACACATTTCAGGAAGGAAACGTTCGATGATGCCTTAAGCGAATTCGTCGAAGTTTTTTGTCTGTTGACTGAACGACAACGTGGTTAGATCATTTTTATCCTGGTGTTGTGGTTTGGCATCGTATATATATCTGCCATGTCAATATCATTTAGTCGGGTTTGAAATTGATAGTGCCGTCGGAACTTGCTGCATGCCCAAATCTTTGTACACTACAAAGGTGTCATTATAAAGCAATACAGATACGAGTTTGTATCGATAGCATCAGGGTCAAGTTGTCTTTCTATTTTAATATCGACACGGTGTTATCTGGTAGCTATTTAGTATGTTACCTTCCGGCACAAAAAGGTCGATAACGTATATTTATCTCACTTGCTGCCTCACTGGATGCTAATATCTTTTTAGCTCCTGTCGAGCATCTACCGTAGGGTTGGCCACACTATTGATGGAAAGCGACGATGAAAAACACCTATTGTGTAGCTTCTTCATGAACTAAGGCTTCTCAAGTAAGAGCAACATAACTCAAGCCGTCATAGGATATGATCGAAGACGCAACCATCCGTTCCGCGTTGTAACGAGTGATAGACGACATTACAAAGCCGAGTTCACACAAAATGACAACCTCTTTGTTGTGCGATTTGCGTTCTCACACAGGTTCGGCTCACCAACGCGATTTTTATCACACTATAATCAGCTTCCCGAATCTACAAAAGGTGGTAAACGGTGCGTGACGGCCAAAAAATTGCTTTAAATTCTGCAATTAGAGAGATGATCATGAATTTCGGCCGGAATGCGACTCCTGTGGTGATTCGTGAGAAGCTGAGGAACGAAGGAGTTGTTGCAAGTTACATCAACTGCTTCAACGCACTCGACAGAGTAAAGGAGGATTTTTTGGAAGTTATACTGATCGATACGGTCTACTTCCATCCTACGTCGCAGAATTGAATAATCGAAGTCACAAGGTTGAGATTGATATTTTGATGAATGAATGTAAATATGTAAACTATCATTTTACGATAAGGTATCCAAGCATTTGAGGAATACCCTAAGCGAGGAATATCTGTAAATGGTAATTTTTGGAAGAATACGATCGGTGGAATTTTGTCTTGTTGCGTGCTTTCGAAATCTAAAGAACAAAATTCAAATCATTGGATTTGAAATTGTATCTATGGAGAATGAGGATAATTGGAGGTGTGTTTTTTAAATTCATACTATCCCATCTCAATCCATCTCCATCATTTGTGATATCAGATAGGGAGAAGGGGCTTATGAAAGCTATGCGGACGACTGCACCAGACATTCCACACTTTTTTTGCTTTAGGCACCTAATGAGAAATTTTAATAAGGTGTTCAAGAGATAAGTCCTAAATAATATGGCGTAGAATCTAGCCCTCTCTCAAACTCAGCTTGGACACGAGCTGATGGCAGCCAAATTTGCTCTTTTAGATGTAAGTGCGCTGACGTGGCTTGAGGATGTGGGGCGTGAAAAATGGTCGACATCATTTTCGCCATGTCCAAGGTTCAAAACTTTGACTTCAAACTACGTGATATCTTGAAAGGAACCCGCTGTCTTCCCATGATAGACTGGGTACTTGAGATTGTGCGCTACGTTGCTTACAAGTGGGCTGAAAATGCACAGAAAGTAAGACGGGGGAATACCGACTCCATATACCTCTCGCAAAGTGGACAAATATATAGTTTCAGATTACCTGGGTGAGTTTGATGAATGCTCGCAATCATGATTTTTTGTCGCGATCGAACAGGAGTGGGAAACCTTCCAGCAAAGTTCTGGGTTCAATTTCTAGATAAAGTTGTACGATGCTTGTGCGGTTACTTTGAAGCCGTTGGATCGCCTTGCGTCCATGCGCAAATTGCACGAATGAACTTTTGTAAAATGGCATTGATGAATGATTGTTTTCACGAATCATGGGAATCATCGACTTTTATGGATTATTATTTTGAAAAATCCGAAATAAACGTGCGGCCGATAGTGTGAAAAAATTTCCTAACAAGAGGTGTGTGCGATTGTAGTGGAGTGGTGATCACAATTTCTTGTGATCCCGACTCTCCACTGGCGCCCAGACGATCGAATAACGGAGGGGGTACCCCGATTCCGTGCTCTTTGTCTTCTTGCTCACCTTGTGTACCCGTCGGTGGGGCGGGTTGCGCTCTTCTTGGTGGACTTGAGCTGAAGCTGAACTTGACCGTTTGGGTATAGGTGTTCATCTGGTGGAAATGCTTCAACTGGTCAAACGTAGGTGCGGATTGCGTAGAAATTCTTCACTCGATCGCTTGTATATTTGGTCGCTCTCCCAGAGTCGCATTTGCCAGGGGTGATGCTTGATACGCGATCCTTCTGACCACTTGAGCCGTCTCGCGATCTTGAATCTGAACCGTTTGGTTCTCTGCGTCCGATTGCAGTGGGGGGGTGAGAGCTGATAAATACCTGGAAAAAAATCACAAAGGCAAAGTTTGTAAATACGTGGGTGATTCTCTATCCAACGGGAGGCCAAAGATCCTGCCTAGAAGAAGTCGACGCGTGTCTTTCGTTGCAAATTCAATTCTGTTTAATGTCAACCAACCAAAACCTATAACTATGCATATCTGTTCGCTCGATCACTGTTGCGTATCGCCTGTCTATGTCATTCACCTCGTGCATCATTTGGTCCCCAGCAGATACTCCGGTGGTGGATCGCTCCGTAGCGGATCGCTAGGTGGTTAGTCACTCAATAATGGATTTCTATGTGGTGGATCGCTCGGGAAGGATTGCTTGGGTAGTGGATCGCGGTATGTTATCCACACCAATTATGTGTCCACAAAATTATGTGTCCACACAATTAAGCATAACACACCCAGAGTGGATCGTGATCAATCTTTTGAGTCTCTGATCAGGCATTCACCGTCGAATCGCTGTTACTTTTGAGACCTCGCATGTTTGATGATCTTGATGATCCACTCCTCCAGCCTGATTCCATATTCACCTCTCTTCCATTGTCGTTATCGATCCATTATTTTAGTTGATGTTCCTCCCTTGAGCGATCCGTTCCTTGTAACTTGGTGATCCAAGCCCTTGATCGCGGATTGTGATCGGTCAGTCGTCGATCTTTGAATATATTCCTTTTTGACCGTTAGGTAGATTAATTTAAATAATTTCCACAGTCGTGTTCTATCATTCGGTCGTGTGATCCCATCCTTCGTGCCAACGGGTCTATCTCCGAGCGCGCTCCACAGATTAATTCGATCTCGCACTTAATGCGGTAGGCGCGATCCACACAATCCATCATTATTCTTCTGTGCTTCTCCACACGATGCTCCATCGTTTATAAAAAACGAGGGCGTCCAATGAAGAATAGAATGTCTTCGCAACAAGCAACAGAGGAAATTGTCAAGTTTTAAGCCAGAAAATGTGAAAATTGTAGCCGATTTGGCCATAACCGCAGAACTTTGTACGACAAATTCCACAGTATTCAATGTATTATTGCCTTTATAGCATGACTTCTATAGAAATATAGGTTTTTCATTTCATATTGGGGTTTGTTCGCTTATTGTAAAAAAATTACAATTTAAGTTCATACTCGTTAAAGCAATGTCTTACTGTGGCCTGATAACTATGCCAATTTATTGACGTGATTATATAATATGACCAAAGCAAATGTATGTCGTGTCTCGTTACAACCTCATGAACTCTCCACGTGCAGCTTGTTTAAATTTAAAGTAATATTCGACACACATCGTTGAATTCCTAAATCAGCGCCGACATTTCTAAATAAGCACTAAAATGACTACGTCAGCAATGATACGGCTATATATACGGTTTTCTAATTGCTGTACAATGTCACCTTTGTAGTGTACAAAGATTTGAGCATGCAGCAAGTTCCGACGGCACTATCAATTTCAAACCCGACTAAATGATATTGACATGGCAGATATATATACGATGCCAAACCACAACACCAGGATAAAAATGATCTAACCACGTTGTCGTTCAGTCAACAGACAAAAAACTTCGACGAATTCGCTTAAGGCATCATCGAACGTTTCCTTCCTGAAATGTGTCTGCAGACTTCTTTGTCTGCAGACATTGAAGTCATCAATAACAGCCAAACGGAAGGAACAGATTCACTGGCGTCTATTGATATGATTGAGCGTTTTATAGTATCTAACCTGATAAGAATGAAGAGAAATTTGATCCCACAAGTTGAGAAACATTAACTGCAACCGCTGCACCTACAACAACAGCAGCAGCGAAAACAGCAGTAGCAGCATAAACAGAGCAATAACAGCAATAACAGCAATAACAGCAGCAGCAGCAACCGCAGCACCTTTAACAACCGCAGCAGCAGAAACAGCAGTAACAGCATCAACAAAAGCAATATCAGAGCAGCAGTACCAGTATCAACAATAGCAACAACTATAACAAAAGCAATAACATTAATAGCACGAACATTAGCACCGACTGACTGTGTTTACGGCCGCGACCGATAATACAAAGACTCGTTTACGTCCTCATGTCTCGCGTCTGCGTCTGCGCCTGCAACTGGTGGCTACAAGCGCGACAACCCCACAACTGGTAGCTGCAAGCGTAGCACGCTCGCAACCGGTGTCTCCAAGCGCATCACCCCCGCAGCAGAACCCTCTCCGCAGCTTCCCAAACAGGGCGGGGGCTAGTCACGGTTGTAAAATGGAAAAACGAAAATGATTAAGAATGTGTGGTTCAATGTGTGCCACGTTAACATGAGTTCACTAGGACGTGGGGCATTTTTTAATGTTCGTGGTTATCTGGGGCGTTTTTTATTTGTAAATTATCTGGGGCATATATTTGTTCGTGATGAAAAAGGGCATTTTTTATTTTCCTTTTAAAACATAGTTTGTATGCGTAATCCCAGGAAAAAATGATGAATATGTATTGAATTTTCAAAGCTATCTCAGTTTTCATTAAACTGCCAAATAGAAGTGTTACACCATCTAGGTATGTATCGCACAAGCTAAAAACTTATATTCAGATAAAGTAGTGTTCTTTCCTTCTATTAATGACGTTATACATAGCAATTGGAGATAAAGAGCAATGTAACGGTTCACCAATGATAGCTTTATCGATATAAATTAAAAAATATAAACGCTCGTGACAAATTCATTAAACTGGGAATTAATGGGCTTGACGTCTCATGCGTCGCAAGCAACCTCGTTTCAATCGAATTACAATTTGACTGTAACTTTTTAAAAAAAATTGTCTTCATTTGCAAAATTATAAGGCTGCATGCTACATACAAAAGATACTTTTATCAAAGGCATCCGAGACCGAAAATCGATCGGCCATGTTTATTATTACGTGGCGTGTCCGGATTCTATAAATTTCGTTCCTAATTGGACCCCAATATTATGCAGCGGATGTAGAATCATCGAAATAAAACTAAAGAGTGACATTTGAAAATGCATTAGTTCCGTAACATGATATTGGTATCAAATTGGGTCAAAGAAAACATTGTTATGTTGTATTGAATTCTTTAATTTTTACCTTGCTAGGTAAGTAAATATTTTCAAATATATATATTATTCTCGTCGAATATTTACCTAAGTAATGCTTAAGCTGCTGGATCATATAAGCAATAGACCGCTAATCATTTCAAGACCAGCGCAACGGATAGTAGCTATAGTACCATATTACATATTGCAATTCTAGAGTAAGAATAGAGAGATTGATACAAAAACATGTGGAAAATAGTCATTTAAACGTTCCTTACTCTTTACAAAGTACCTTTGATAGGTATATCAACCTTTTTTTACTGCATCACGTGTCCTTAAGGTATCGTGGCACCTGCCTACATTGTGAGTACATCAAATAGCGATTAATTTATTAATTTTTATGATAAATACATTGAGCCAATGTGGTGTTGACTACATACAGCGGACCACTCCATTTTGATTTACTTATTGTTTAGAAAGAATTTTTTACCCGATGACCCACGAAGCAGACGTTTATTACTATGGTTAATTAATATTAAAGCCTCTGGACGCCTTAGTAGATTACAGCTTGGTTACACATGTGGGTGAATGCGGTGCCCTATTCTGGAAGAGATCCTTTGGAAGCAGCTAAAGACCAGCTCACGAACTACAATCATCGATACCGCGTAAGTCGTCTTGTATCAATGCTGTTCACGTCCGCAGTACTCTCGATTGTGATGGGGTTTGACGTCACCGCACCGACCGAACACAGCTTTGTGTAGACAAACATCCCGGTGTCGTGTTTGAGAACTTCGATGGCGGTCTCTCTGCCTCGTCAGTCCACATTTATGATGCCTTCCGTTTCCACGACGATGCGCAGAATTGGGTCCTTTTCCGGACTTAGAAGTCTTTTTAACGGCAATATTGTAGATACTAAGACAAACAGAGGAAAAAAACAAGGATGTAAATGGAAAGGTAAATTTCCTCTTATAAAACCCTAAACTTTTAAATAAGCTAACTGCTTTAAACTAATATGGATCAACCTTGAAAGTCCTACCAAAGGCCTTTTTATTTCGGCAGTCACAACTTCTGCTTGTGGGACGAACTTATTGTCCACTCGAAACAGTGACGGTCATGTTAGTATATCGCGTGAGTGTCTGCTGAGCTTTTATCTCCAACAAATATACCCTCAATAATACCCGTAGTAGAACGGGGTAGCCCGTTACATGAAATTATCATCAAGAAGAAATTGAAAATAAAGAATATTACATGGAATATTCTTTCAAACAATATCACTAAGCATGGTAAAATTGTTGGGATGACCGAAGAGTCGACTCTTTGGTTGATATCGTGATGATATCAACCCACCAATCGCTGCTAGACGCGCGCAATGGGTGGTGGGTAGACGTCATCATACTTTTAGTTATATAAAAGTCAGGACGAACAAGAGAAACAAGGGTTATAGGACTTAATGTATTAAATAACAGTTTTACTTTGGCCACGACTAGGGGCACACCCCATTTTTGCTACGTGAACACCCGCCCGCCTAAAAGGATGATGAAGAGGACTTCACAATTTATGGTGCAGAATAAGTAAACACGTAGTCACTTAATCTGCTCGATATTTCCCTATCACAAACAGTAATTGCACTCATGCGCGAGATCGTATCAATCCATCTTGGCCAGGGCGGTGTTTAAACGGGCTAAGCCTGCTGGAGTCTCTGCCGTCTCGAAGACGGTATACAATCCATAGGTACGATGTCAAGATCCAACCATTGGCAGTGGCAACGACATTCAATTTTCTACGTGCTCGCAGTCACGAGTCGTTATGAAGATGTTATCAACATGCATAATATTAGCATGTGGCTGCCGAATTAATCTCTTAAGGTACGCCAAACAATACACCATGTTTCACATGAATGTTAGCGTTTTAAATGACGTCAAATGACAGGTGCGCCTCTGTAGCACCTCCGCTACTCCACAAATACAATTTGATTGAGAGCCAATGCGATGCCAATAAGCACAACAGTGACCATCCACAGCTCGTGACTGAACTCGGACGTTTTCATTAGGAGCAGTGGACGCTGCTTGGTAATACATCTGCTCATGGCTGCCTCGGTCTTTCTTAGCAGACGACCACCCCAGCGTATTTTCTCCTCCTTCTTCTGCTCTGCCACTTTTTCCTTTAACATCAACATGGCTTTTCGAATTTTCGCATCCGTTAAGTGGATAGTTGAAGCTCGAGTGATCTTCTCCTTAGCTTCATCAAGGCACGAACAAGCACGTACCGCGTGCAGTATTTGTAAAATTACAGCTAACGTCTGTGACGAGGTACGTACAAATCCATACCGCTGATCGTCCCACCCCGAACAGATAATTTCGGGTACGAAGATGCTAAGAACGATTTCTTACAAGGTCATTGTGCGATTGAAAGGGTATGACGACCAGGTACTATACCGGGTACGGAAACTTGCATTGGTTGCACAAGAAGGATATATAGCTAACAATGCTTGGGGTGGAGGTACATGATTATGACTGGGTGTGCTCTAGATTGAATGGCTATCACTTACTTTATAGTGGCATAGGTGAATTGATTTTTACTATCTTTCTCCTTGATTCTTTTCTCGTCCGGAATTGTGGAGCCTTGTAAGTCAATGTTACCTGCACTCTCTTATCGAGCACACGGACGTTGTTGTAGTGCGGGATAATGAAGCCATCTCTATCTCGATAATCAATCCAAATCAAATTATAGCTCAAGCAATCTCGTTGATGCAGTTAGATATATTGCGGATGAAAACGTGGAAGGCTTGATATAATTTGGACAGATTGTGAGTTTTTGCGGTGACCGACGCCACCACATGCGCTACAATTCTCCGCTTTCCTCCTCTTCTGCGATTGTTCCACGTATTTAAATCCAAACAAATTTCATTTTGTCGAGGTGCTTAAGCGGCCCTTTGTCCTCACATCTTCTGGTTCCTTAATCGGACATAGCAACAACTGGGCCAGATGATGAAGATGCTCAATAGTTGCTCTCTGTTGTTGGTCCGGTACCTTAGCCACATTGTTGGCTAATTGTTCCATCACAACAGGCAAATTATCTTCGGGTTTGTCAAAGCATCAGGACAAAGAGGAATACGTTCCACAATGTGCCAATGGGAATGAAAGTCGTTCAAGCTTAATCGCTTATCCGCGCTTTTCAAATTCCTGAGCCGGTGATGGAAAGGCATACCCTAGACTGTCGTGAACGCATGAAAGCATATCTTTCCATCAGATTGGACCGGTCTGCGTGCGTATTCCAGCTGCAACCAGACTAAAGCTAAATAAAGAGATATCAAAATCTGCCAGCATAATCACATGTTTGACTTGCCTTCTCGTTGACTTTGCTTAAAGCAAATTTTGAAACGCTTATTATGACGTTCTGATAGATTTCCGTCTTCGGGAACTGTAGGCGAACAGAGGGGTCTGCATTTGATCGATCGCGCGCTTTGCGCGGTAATCTGTCAGGAAACCTTCAATCGACACCTTGATCCTCTTGCAGCATTGCAACAAATCAAGGATGCTCGTGCCCAGACACGATTTCAGCCGGCTGTGAGCGCTTCCACCACGTGAAGTAACAGCATGCCCAATGTGAGTTACGTTGTTGGTCCATGCCGCAGCAAACCTTTTTTTGTGAGAATATATCCAAGTGTCTTTCATGAACTGTTCGTGAATGCTGCCAAGACATCCCTTGCAATTCTTGGTGATGTTCATCTCAATATTCCACACACACACAAACACAAAACAAAATCGAGGCTTCAGGAAATTGATACTTCAATGCCGAGATCAGGGCAAGTTCTCGATCAACTGCAAAGACATTTGGCAGATCATCGATGTGGAAAAGTTTGTACAAGAACCCAACAGCAGTCCTGTACGATTCTTCGTTCTCGTTCTTCATGAAAACGAATGCCGAGGAGAATGTGGTGTGCAATTCGGTGATACTGACGACGTGCAGGAGAGGCAAACGGTATTTGTATGTCTTGTATGTGGAATTCAAGACTAAAACGTCGTGATTTAGTCTCATTAACTCCACTATTGCCAGGTGTGCAAAAAAGCAATGGGTTACACGTCCACAATCGTCCAAAACCAGCTCAATTTCATAAGCCTCATCCCTAAAAGCTTTGAACAGCACTTTGACCGGACTCTTGCCGTGAAGCTCCTTTTTGGTCAGCTGCTGAATGGTGTTGTAAAGCTCTTTCATGGGAACCTTTACGCCATGTGTCACTTTCAACTGATTTAGAATTCTTCGTGGAGGCACCGTGGCGTCAAGCAGTTCTTTGATAATTGCAAACAGCTCGTGCGAGAGCTTTTATTGGGTTGAATGCCTGGCCAGATGCAACGAAGGATTGTGTTTGTGGTTGGCGGTGGTGATGCAGAAGGTCCGAGTTCCGTCCACTTTCGCATCGCCGCGCTTTTAAAATGGGCAATCCATCAACCTGCTGGATGTCTGTCGCTTCCTTTCACCATCGCTGAGGTTATACCTGTTCTTTACGTCCCGCTGCGATCGCACTTATAGTAGACCTGTTGAAGACCCCGCCTCTTTTCTTTGATCTTGCGACGACGATGGCATATCTTGGGTAGACGCAAAACCGTTTAAATTTTTTTCCATCTCGTTCCTGGAAGTAAAGGTGGTACCAACGAAAGCGGCAGGTGTGAGTTATAGATGTTTCAGCGACGATTGTCTCTCTCGGGTCTTCGAACGCCATCTTATAGGTCCAGCTTGTGCGTGTCAGTAGTCTGTGTTCTCTGTTGTATAGTATGCTTATGAGGGGACATAGAAGCAATTGCTCGGTCAAGATAGGTATTAGAGACATGTTCTTATTCTATTGAAGCAGATAAAATTTATCTCCTTAACCTCCAGAGCCTAGACCATTTAATCACAGTATTTGGTTTAGTGGGGTTTTGTTAAACTGAACTCGACTGTATACGTACATTATTATGCACCATAAATTGTGCAGTCCTTTTCATTATCATTTTAGGCGGGCGGGTGTGTCCCTAGCAAAAGTATGGTGTGCCCTAGTCGTGGCCTTTTACTTTTACCACAACTTGAGGCTTTGACTTAGTCGCTTACCTTCATCTAATTTAGTGTAATGCGTAGCAGGGCACTGATCTTCACTGTTGTCAGTGAAAGTTAACTCCGTACTGGCATCCCAGGACGTAGTTGTCGGTGCCCCGTTACACACAGGGGGTACTAGTGTCGTTGACAACTACACTAAAGTCTCCCTTATTTTGTAACGGGGCACACCCTTGCGTGAACGTATCGCAAGGGTTTTGGTGCCCCGACAGACGTACACGAGGCAAACGAGGAAGCGTAGATAAGGGAAAAGTAAAACTGTCATATTAATATAATTAAGTCTTTAAACCACTGTCTCTCTGTTTGACTTAACTTAATTATACTAATCTAACTGAATGTATGACGACGTCTACTCACCACTCATTGCGCGCGTCTTGCGGCGATTGGTGGGTTGTTATCGTCAAGATACCAACCAATGAGCAGACTCTTGGTCGACCCATCAATATCACCACTATTGGTGATATTGTTAAAAGAATGTTCAACAGAATATTCTTTATTGTCAATACCTTCTAAACGACAATTTCCATGTAACGGGCTGCCCCGTTACATATTTAGTATAGCTGGGACCGTCAAATTCTGATTAAAAAAGGGGATTATTTAGTAGCAGAGTTAGGGGGTAGAATTGAATCAAAAGGTGCTACATGTTGTCATAAAGGCGCCTCGGTATAATCCTCGCGCTCGAGCTTGTAGCTTAAGTGGTTTGGCGTGGCCGCACCGCCCGTCCCTCTTCGGAATGTTGCATCGATGCTTGCAGAGCTCATGACTGTCTGGTTGCAGCAGAACACTGGAGAGGAGTTCTCAGAAATGATTCAGAAGATGCAGGATCAGGGGGGAAAGATTCAGCATACGTCCCTGAAGCAACATCTGTATAATTTTTTGTTGTGGTTTCTCATCAGAAGTTCAATATATGTATGGCGAAAAAATTTGGACCTTTAATAACAAGAGTTAAGGGAGTTTATGAATATTTGGCCTGGGCCGAACATGGGACTCGAAATTTTTACTATATAATAGAGGTTATAAAATAAGAGAATAATAAATTACGGAGCCTCTACTTTATCTACAAAGATGACGTTCACGTCACTATTCCGGTCAATGGCAAAATCGTACAACGAGATCACCCGGAACAGAAAATGGGCGGTTTTGAAGCAGATGCTTCCTCATTGGTTGAAACTCCGAGCAATTGAACATCGACGCAGTTGGCTCGTGCGTCTTTCCACATCCCGAGTGAGACATGTTCGCTTTCGCATGATTGCAAGTAGCTCCGAATTCCGCCTCCATCAACGAATTCCAACGACCGGTTGCAGCTCTACGCACACTGACTTCCGAGCCAGCGCTTCTTTCCACACCGATAGACCACAGCACATGTTGGAAAACGTGTCGGAGGTCCCGTGATGTCGTAGCAGGTGCAGCTTTGTAAACAA